>ARYC01001986.1:0-14012 GCA_000711775.1 Oxytricha trifallax
TTTTTACTAAGTCTTTGAGAAGAAATCTTCGAAGGTAAACATATGATCGTCCGCATGTGTAGGCCTAATATTATTCTATTAAGTCTTAAATCATTAATAAAGTTGAATTTTTACATATAACATGCAGATTAAAATTAATTTATCTCTTACATGATTTACATGTTATTAAGAATTACATTGATATATATTCGTTATTTATTAAGCAGTTATCTTAAACTTATGAAAATTGCGGTAAATCATAGTAACTTTTAAGTAAAAAGAGAAGTGCGTGAAATAATTCATTTTTTTTTATTGATAAGAAAGCCTATATGCATGAATTGGAATTTTGCCTTCTTTTAAGCTTTAATTTAACTATTATTGCTTTGATTCCACAGCTAAGATGCAGTGAAGAAAAACAGTTTCCGGCATTCACTTTAATAACCCAAAATGCTAATAATTTTTTCATCAAATTTAATTAATTACCCCAACCCCAAATGAATTCCCTACAAATCAGAATATTTATAAAATATTAAAGTGTTTTGAGGTTTTGATTGTTGTTTGATCTTCACAATCCCCAATTAAATTTTACTTAAGCATATTAGCCATTAATAATTTTTTTCCCTTTTGAGTAGCGATTTTAATACAATTCAATTCTAATATTGTTTTGATTTAAATTTTATCTATAATTTTTTTCTCTCTTTTACTTTAATCTTCATGCTTTACCAAAATTTCATCTTCATTTTATTTCAATTAACTTTTAATTTAATCATTCTCTAATTTTAATCCTATTTATAAAGTCAATTATCTTTCTAATTCTTTTTGCAATTCTTCTATTTTAAAAGATTGTTATCTAAAAAAATCGGTGTCTATACTCAAACTTAATTCAGTTGCTTTTATTAATTATCCATTTATTTGAAATTATCTTTATTTTTTTTTCCCAATAAATTCTAATTTTTTATTCATTAGTAAAATTCCATTGATATATGTCATTTTCGGTTGCAAGTTCTTTCATTTTTCTCATTTTAGTATCGATGCTCCTAAATTAATCTCCCTATAATTCAATAGTATATTTATTTGATTAATTCTGATCTAAATTCCTATATTCCCTGAACCATTTTATGAATTTATTTAAGCTGCTAAAATTGGTTTTTAAAGAGAAAATCTCCTAGTTGGCTAAATTTAAACTATTTTTCAAGATTTTTTAGTAACTCCTTAGATTTATGGTCTTTGGTTTAACTTTCTTAATTTTATCTGAATTTTGGTTAGGCTTAATAATTACAGGATCAAAGATAAATCTTGCTTTATCTTATTTTCATGGAAATTGGATTTGATTTTGCTATTGCGATTATTATTGCTAATAATGTCTGTCTAATTTAAGTTTTAAGTAATTTAATTATCTTAATAGTCAGAATTTTCAGATTCACTTGAGTAGTCTTCCCAATTATCGCTGTCACAGTAATCCTAATTTTATTTTATAATTGTCGTCAATTATTAGTTTTATTGTTCCTTAGTCTCTAGAGTGTAAGTATCAATAAGCTCAGAGTCAAGTTAAGTCTGATCAATCAACTCTTAAAAAAGGTTCATTTAATATTTGAATTAAAATTAAAATATTTTATAAATTTCCAGACCATGATAATAAATTATATTATAATTGATTAGTTAAAGATTTAAATATTTATTTTAAAGAAGTATTTAATACTCATTTAAACAGAAAGTATATTTATATGTATATAATAAATCTGTTAATTAAAGAATTAAGAATTAATATTCAGGCGATTGAAATTTAAATTAATAATTTAAACAGTCAAAAATTATTGGTTTACTATTTTTCCCAGAAAAAATTTATTATTACTTCTTCATAATTGTAATTTAAAACATCCATAGCTTAAACGTAATTTTTGCTATTTAAATAGAATTTATTTTTTAAGTAATTTAATTGCTACAATTTCTAATTTTTACATTTAATTTATTTATAACTTAAAGTCTGATATACAAGGGAAACGGGATAGTATAATTAAAACTCCAAAACCCCTTAATAAGGTCTGATATACAAGGACAGTGAAATAGTATAAGAAGAACCCAAAAGCCTTTCATAATAACCCAAAAACCCTTTCATAAGATCCTAAAGATCTCACCAATAAATTGAAAAAGAACTTATTTTTATAATCGTATTTTACTTTATAAATACGTTTTAATTAATTTCTGCATTGTAATATTAGAAAAATTATAAATTACTCTGAATAAGATTTAATAATTTCATTTCATTTGCTTGATTTAATTATTATTGAGAAATATAATGGAAAATAAATAAAATAATTAATTATTACCTTATGATATAGAAAATATAAAAATCATTTCTTTAGAATTAAAAATTAGGTTAGAGTTTAAATCATAATAAGGAAATAATATTTAGTTTCATAATTTTATTTAAAAAAATATTTCTAAGAATTTATTTAATTCTATAATTATAATTAAGGATTTTATTATTTATTCTCTTTTACACTAACTTGTTTATTAACAAATTCAATCAAATACATTTTAATTTTATGTTTTAATTGTTAGTGCTATTCATACATACAAATCAAACCAATATGCTCGAATATCCAAAACATTGAAGTTCTTTTTTAAATTATATTTATTCTTATTGGTTAGTCAATAATAAATAATAATAATTAAACAAAGTGGTATATCAAGCAAATTTCTAAATCTATGACTCTAGGATTATTATTATTCGTCTTTATCGACTACTATTTCTTTGTGTCTTTGACATTTATAAGAGTAGCAAAGAATAATAATAATAAATATAAAAAATTAGACTTTACAAATACTATCAGTAACACTTCTAATACTAAGAAATTCAAATTCAATCAATTTCTTAATTTAAATTCAAAAATTGGAAATTTTAGTAGATTTGTAATATTTTAAAAATTTGTAACATTACAAAACATTTGACAATTTTACTAGGAAAACATAGAGATATTTCTTATATCCAACCCTTAAGGCAAGTTTTATAAATACTGAAGTCTCTCTTTAGTACTCCTTCAATATTAAAAATGCTATTTTTCAGTTCTTTTGCTTCAATAACAGATCAAAATTTGTTAACAAGTTAAATACTAACTCCTTTCATAACTTTGTGATTCCAAATATTTTATTTTATTTTTGAGATGCTTCAATTTTAATCTACTAAAAAGCATCATTACTTCTATCAATTTTAAATTGTTGAATAGCAATTCTAGATTGTGACATAAGTACAATTCATTATTGTCTTTTCAAAAACCTTATTTAAAGTATATACATGATTATTTAGAACAGAAAGAATTTTAGTGTCCTTATATTTTATTGTTAAAATAGAGCTTCATTTCTATTCCTCAATTAATCTCATATTATTGATAAATTTGAATTATTGCCAAAGTGACAACTGCATTCTAACAATACCAGGATAATAAATATTAAAAGAAGTTAGTGTGCAGGAACCTATCCAATAAATTGCATAACTTTATCATATAATTTTAAGGACATTTCAATACAAAAGTTTAATAGCACTGTGACCAGTCTTTAGTTATTGGCTTAAATTAGCAGAATTATGATTATTTGAAGAGATGATTTGAGATTGTGACGCCGAACTCCCACCATGTAAAAACTAGTCAGCTGCCTAGAGTGATATTTAATTTAATAATTTTATAATTGAGTGTAGAACCTGCAAAACCAGAAATGTTTGTGAGTATACTAGATGATGGTAATTTTTAGCCTTATTTCCCGAATTCAATAAAATCGTCATCCTCGTCACTTAGATTATCTTCATTAATGTCATTTGGATCTGAAGCCATTTTTGCTTTCATTTTTTTAAAAAATTCTGTTTTTTTACTCATATATTTCTCGAAAAGCTAAAATTATCTGAAATTATAATGATTATATTGCTAATATTTCAAGTTATAAATACTGTCTTTTTCATTTTTAATTTTTATTTTCAAATTAATGCAAATAGATCAATTAATTTTTAATTGAATATTGTTATTAAAAATTCAGAGTTCGTTTCTTTAAATATTATATTTTGAAATGAAAATTAGCGGTATTTATTATATCAAAATGATTTCATAGAGTACAATAGAATAAATATTCAATATAAATATTATGACATGTAATATTAAGAAAGTGAAGGATTTATGATTGAATATCTAAACTATAATCATAATTAAAGACTATTAAATCAAAATCTTCATCCTCTAGAAATGAACTCTCAGGCATCTTCTATCAATCCGCTTGGCTCTGGCAATACTTAGAACACATAGTAACAAACGAACCTGCAACAAACAATAAATAACTATTATGTTATCTTGAGTCCCTAAACCCAAATTTTTGATTCAATATAATAAGAATAACAATAATTGCAACAACCACTGGGACCTTAAGCTATGTTTCCCAACATTTAAGCACCACTTCCATTCCAGAACTTAGGGAATCCTGCTTTTGGATCTAACTTTTAAGGTGGATTCGTTCCTGGTACCTCTCATTCTGCCTTTAATTCGTTCAGTATCGCGCAATCAATTGCTTAGTCATTGAGTTAAAACAGTATCCCACCTTAGTTCAGTATGACTCTCATTAACTTGATAATTCAGTAACAGACAGCAACCTAGAATGTCCAAAATGCTATTCAGTTATTGACTCAGAATCAACAGGCTCTCGCAATGCAACTGCAACTCATCAATTAGTTATAATATGATGTTTTTAATTAATATCTCATCGACTTATCTACTTTATAGCAAGCTCTCATTGCAGTCTCTCAACTTTAGCTTATCTAGTAGTAATAAGCTGTACAAGTTACGATTTAGCCTCAAGCTAACCCCTCTGCCCAAGGAAATCAGACTGTCAACTAGACATAAGGGTCATCTAACAGTGGCAGACAAGACTCTAAAAGCTCAAATGAGAGGATGAACGGGATATCTGATGAGTGAAATCCTTGCCATAGAGCGTTTAAGCATGCAATTATTATACATTCTGTAAACTCTAATATTATAGGTGATTATATTTTTATTTATTGTGAGTAACACTTGTTTTGAGCATTTTAAATTCAAATTCCCTCAAAAATATTACATCACTGCTCTCTTCATCTTTAGTCTAATTTCATCTAAACTTTTCTTTTTATCACAATCTCGCTCCATATCTCCTTAATTTTAAGGTTGTTCCACAAATTTAAGATTAAGTTTTCAATCTCCTCCATTTTAATTAGTTTGTGTCTGTTTTTAATTCGTAATATCAGTTGTTATGTCTTAAATTCTCTCTATAATCATCTCATCTATAAAATTCAACATGAAGTAAATGAAGATTTAATGAATATGCCCAAGTGTCTTTCCATCTACTTTTAAATCAGGTATTTATGACTTGATTCAAATTTTCATATTTTGAGATAGGTACGTCTGTGTGAACGATGTTTCCAATCAAATTCAGTTTTTGTGTTCTTAAAAGTGAACACTCAGCAAGTTCATTTTCTATATTATCTACATTCTCTTTCATCAAGTTTTATTCAAATATATAATTGATAAAATAAAATAGTCATTTAAGCTCAAAATTTATTAAATTTATTAAACTTTATAGGGCAGGCCAAATCATTTTTAAAATAATTTTAATTAAAAAGACCTAAAAACTTAAGCAAATAAGTGTAAATTAATATGTTAACTAGAATAAATGATTTTATAATCAAATATTTTCACTATTAATTTGAATATTGAGATGAGATATTTTTCCCCCTGAACTTTCTCTTCCTATAGATTCATTAGCAATCATTGAAGTAATTGGCATAATAAGAATAATATAGCGCATATAAGCAACTTGAAGAGAGTGAAAAAATATTTTATTTGAATGTGCGCAGCTTATACTCATGCTTGAATTATTCTTACCTCGCATTTGTCTTATTCTTTTTCAAGATTTCTTTGTCTTATTAGCACTTGCTAAGAAATACTCTGACTAATATAATAATTTTGCAAATTTTCTTGTGAAAATTCGTATCTAAGCTAAAAGAAGCTCTTCAGATGAAAGCGGGGGCGAAGAAATAGATCCTGAAAATGAAGAGTTAACTATAATACTTGAAAAAATAGATCATGACGATTTGTAAGATAGATAGGATGTTACAAGTCCTCCTATAGACTCTTCCAGGATAGCGTACAATAATTAAGACGAGTCCATTAAACAATAAGCTCATGAATAGTAAATACTGCGATAGAAAGCCTAAGAAGAACAAAAAAGAAGATAAAAGTCAAAGGGCAAGAATGAAACTAAAATTTAAAAGATCAATGACGAATTCTAACAGATAACAGTCTCAGAAACTAGAAATACAACTGGTCTTTAAAAACTAAAGAAAATCAATCAATTAAAGAAGAAAGCCATTAAGTAAATTTTGGAATACAATAGCATGAAGTTTATCTTAGCTTGGACAAAACTATTAACTATATGATTATGTTAAAAATCTTAAATAATTTAATTCTTTGGAGTTGAGTGTATTTAATATTAAAAAATTGTTTATTATAAGAAAAAAGCTAAACGTTTATAATAAATATTAAATTGTGTCATGATTGATCTTAATATTGAGAGATACAATTAATAAATTTATAATAAATTAAGATTTAAAACAGCGAATGAGCACAGCACCTTCTAAACAACTCCCCTCTGGCATCTCTAACACAGGGTAACTCCAATAATTCAATGGGAATATTACTGGTTAAATCGGTTAGCTCAATGGAGGCGCAGTGTAGAACCAAAACTCTAACAATTCTAGCCAACAAATTATAAATAATTTTTACTATATCAATTTCCCATAAATACCTTTTTATGAGGATTCAAGATAATCACATAATAATTTTACACAACCTGAGTCATTCTAACCTGTTCCAAATTTAAATATGACACATTCTTTTGTCCAAGGATAAGCCTTTGGTGGAGTTATCTAAAATCCTTATTATAGCTTCCCATACCCCTAATACCAGCAAATCCTATACAGTCCATAGTTTTCTCCATTGCTAGTAAGCCTTGTACAGTCTGGACTTACTGCATAACAGTGTCGTAACACTGTAGCTATTTTAAGGGAGCATTTGCGCTTGATTCATTTGAAATTTCAATGTCTAATTGGACTTAGTAGTAGAAGAATATCCTCAAACCTTTTACGTTCTAATTAAATGATGATAACTATTTATTGTTCAATGTTGATGCTCATTTGCACATAACGTAATTGTAACTTGAGCAGTTGATAAGCATTCAATCTCAATCAATAAATATGGGCCCACATAACATGATGTTCTAGTAGAAGCCACCTTAGCCCCATATGAATTATGCACCTGCTCAATTATAGCAACCTGCCCCATAACTCTTATAACCACTAATTACTTTCAATTAAGAAATGACAGATATTGAGTACACTAATCGATGAAAAATAAATTATTAAACTGTGGAAGAATATCTTCTATATTAGTACTTATAATATATTATCACTTTTATAAATAAAATTTAAATAAATAATAATTATTTGTTGACTTTTATTTAATCAATTTTAAAAGTTATAATTACATTTTTATTAAAAGAAGATAAGTTATTTGTTTTTTACATTATACATCACTTTTGAATTATATTTAATGTAATATTTACTTTAGAGTACTAATAACTTACTTTTAAAAATAGAATTTTAATTAAATTTTTCAATAGATGAGGCAGTAAAAATTAAAAAATTTTATATTAGTAAGTAGTTATAAAGCTTAATGGAATCTAACAATAATTATAAGAAATGTTTGTTAATTTATTAGGAGCTCTTAAACTAAAATTTACTAACATCTAAGATTTTAAAATTCGCTTAATACTATAATTTTAAGTACTTTTTACATATAAATATTATATAGAAGGCCTTCTTATATTTTGAGCAATTATTTGATAACCAATACTAAAATAGATAATCCCTTAATTAAATTATAAAATCATTATATTGTTAGTACTTTATCAGTAATCGTTTTAATTTGGTGATATTATGTCTTGATATATAATATTTATATTCATTCTAATTGAATCTAATACTTATATAAATATCTAGTTTTAATATCTTAGTATATATATAATCAAATTAATAAATACAAATTGAATTATCGTAACTGTATTTATATTAAGATCAATTTTTTGAAAAAGCAAATTTAATTTTTAAAAAAGAATCTACTTTAAATCTGTTAACTCTTTTGTTTTAAATTAAAATAGATATTATTTATAAAGAAGTGATGATTTAATTTTAACATAAAAATTTAAGAAATAAAGTGGATCTAGACAAAATAAAGGATATTTATTAAAAGAAACCCTAATCCCCATAAATACTAAAATCAATAAAATATTTATAAAATTATTGGAGGATATTTGGGGTTTTGATTGTTGTAACTTGTAAAGTCTACCATACTAATGGATATTTTTTTCGAGATTGTCAATGAGTTATAAAAATTAATTATTTATTAAGTATAATTTTACAATGTATAAATAAAACTTTTTAATGAGAGTTTATTAAAATTCAAAAAAAAATTCAAAATCAAATTATTGTAAAGATTGAATATTTTAATGTATGATATTGAAAAATTACTAAAAATATTATTTTGAGAGCTTATTCATATTTAGAGTTTTTAGAATTTATATTTATTTTATTTATATTTATAATTATATTGCATAATCAAATCATTAAATCATAAATCCTAATATTACTATTAGATCTAATTAATTTTTTCTCCATTAATAATAAAAATAAAAAACTTATAGTAATAACTCTTTAAAATAAATTTCAAAATATAAATTAAAAATTTTAAGTTCATAGTTATAAATGATTAGAGTATCTTTGAGATTGCATTAATTAAAAGGATTATATTCCATATAAAAATAAACTTAATGCTATTAATTAAATAAAAAGATATTAACACTGCAAAGCAAACTGAAGTTTTTTTAATTAAATAATGTAATCATTATAACTAATTTTTTAACTGTTTTTTTATAAGCAATTATTCATAGAAATATTTTAATTAAATATAATAGATGTATTAATACGCTTAGTAGTTTAGTCTAAATACCTAAAATTTTAATTATTATTGATTCTTTTAGTGTCTTAAAATTATTTAAATTTAGATGTTTGATCTCTATAATCAAAACCCCAAAACCCCTTAATTAGATATTTAGTGATTTTATTTGTAGAATATGAATTAGGGTCTATCTATACAGGTTAGTTAATAAATCGCAGGATATGTGTAAATTTGTATATTATGAACAAGTAGGCCTATTTCTTTTTTATTTTAATAAATACACTATATATTTACTTATCATATTAAAAAATAAAGACAAACTTTAATGAAATTATAATGATTAGGTACCTTATTTTAAAGGTATACCTGCTTTCTTTTACATTTCTAATTTTTATTATCAATTGCAAAATAGATAATTTAACTTAATATTAATTAGGACTTTTACTCTATAAAAAGTAAAGAATAAAACGAGAAAGTTTTAATAAATACAGAATCAACTATTTAAATATTTGTTTTTAATATTACAGTATGAGATAGATTTGATAGAAAGTTTTAAATCATTTATAAATAATATCTATAATTTAAAGGTAATACCCCATGCCAAGCCCAAAAAATACTGCCCAGGGACCCAAATCCTCCTATACTGGTAATAATAATGCTCCACAGTTTGACAATATTACTGGCAGCTCTATGAGCTTCGGAAGCTACACGGTGAATCAAGGGAATGCCAACAGCTGGATTGGGCAACTTCATGTTGTAAATAATTACTACACAATTTAAAACTCTTTATTTACAGCTTATAACAATGGATAGTCACATTATTTTTTATAACAACCTGCCACCAACCCCTCGATGCAAATGATGGGACAAACCCCTGCTACTGGTCTCGGTCAGCAGAATCATATCTAAGACCCTGACATCCCACAAGTGTCGAATGAGGAACACAAAGCTTTTGAGTCATAGTTGATCGATTAAGGCCATGCTGACCAACTTAAGTGCCTACTAATCGCGGGAGGATATTCTCTCCCAGGATGTGAAACATATTTCACACATGTAAAAGCTTTCAAAGATGCATGTGCCGCCTTCCGGGAATCGTGTTCCTCATATGACAGATTCATTGAGTCAGTTCCTTATGGCCTAAAGGAAATGACAAGAAATCTCCAGAATCAGAGCCAACAGACTCTAAATGAGTATTATTCATACATTGCTTATTTAGTGAAGAATGAATTTACATAACAACCTGGTATTTTGGCTACTACAACTGATCCTATTGAGTAAGACACCCAGAATGCTTTAGGGGACTTGGATACCTCTAAGCAAGATGACGCCTCTAAGCAAGATGGCCATCATGAGTCTGGGAACAAAGATTGATCAATTGGTGCTTATATTCGACCCTTATTTTATATTATGCACTTAATCGTTCGTTGCTAGTGCAACTTATATTAGGGGTAAAAATAATATAAAGTTTTCTGATTATATACAGAACCTAATATAGGCTTAGTTTTATTAAATTCGTAAACAATTCTCCCTTATATATATTCTTTTAATATTTTTAAACTGGTGGGTCTTTGTTCTTCAGCATTTCATATTGTTTTAAGTATTCTTATAATGTACATTAGTCCCTTTAAATTTTTCAATTTTCATTCATCAATGGGATTCTCTTCCATTTTTTAATTCCATCTTTTTATATTAATGTCTTCACTCTTTTATTATCAAAGTTAATTATATTAGAAATTTCTTAATTTTTTTTAAAAAAATAATAGTTAGTTTTCTAGTTAATTTTTCTTTTTATTAAATTATAATATAAGCATAAATATAGAAATGATAAAACTAAATTTTATAAAAAATTTAATGAGGAAAAAAAATAATTGGAATTTTGGGGCTCTTTACTTTTCCCATAGGTTCATTAAATAGGTTTTTAATTAATTCTCAAGAATAGAATAACATAGTACAAATGAGCATTTTTAAGGTAGTGAAACATATTTAATTTATCATTTAACTTTAATATAATATAATATAAAAATGAAATTGATTTTTTTTTAATTATTTTTATTTTTACCTAAATTTTCTTGTAATATAACTGTATATTACTATCTCTTGTGCTTAGACCTTTAGTTGGGAGAATTGAAGAATAAATTTTTATGAAATTATAATAATTAGTTACTTATATTTAAAGGTATACCTGCTTTCTTTTACATTTTTAATTTTATTATCAATTAAATTCGAAGATATCTATAGATTGATTTATTTATAATTATACTAATCTCCTAATTTGCCAATTATATAAATATTTATATTAAACAATGTCATATGAAATAGATTAAAAGAAGAGAATAGATTTATTAATAATCATTATTAAAGAAAGTCGGACTCCATGGCTCACAACTTTCAAAATTCAGATCTCTCTCAAGCATAAATTGGAGGTAGCTAGTCTATCTCAAACTCTGCAATTGGAAATAACCTTTCTAGTGGTTCACAACAAATAATAAATAATCATTATCACATAATTTAATTCTCGTAAGTTCCTAATATCGAGGAGATTTTATCACAAATTATTTATTCACAAGCTCCTCAACACAAAAATCAGCCTGTAAGCACTGCCAACTAACAACAGCCAATGGCTGGATAGGGCAATTCAGCTTCAGGCTAAGGAAATGGAGGCCCCGGACAAGGTACTGGTCTAAGCAATGGCCAAAATGCAAACTTGATGGCTTCATCTGATCTCAATGTCAATCACTCAACAACCTACAGTGACCCTTTCGCTGCTCATTTCTCTTATTATGGTCACACAAACTTATCATCGTACTTCTACTCTAAAATAGAGAACCCAAAATTCATTCTGGGAGCCATATTGGACTCAGGATATTGCGACATGGAAGCTTTCGACTTCCTTGAGAATATCAAATCTTTTCAATCTGCTCTCTATTCATATGGGCAATTTATTGTCTCATTAAAGCCTAGCGAGCAATTAATTGCGTCATATATACTGGGTTGCTCAGAGAAGAGCATTGAGGAAGCTCAGAAAATGCTTGAGAGAAGAATAGTTGGGAGACAAGGCTCTGATGTTGACAATGCAAATGATTTCAAACTTGAAGGTCCAGAGACTAACCCGAACTCCAATACCAGCATGAAGGATTTGACAACAGACCAATGATTTCAGCTAGTATTAGTGCAGCCTATCTTACCATTTGCAATTAATTTTGCTTCTTTATATTAGGGGTTATGAGATATGTACTATTATTGGCTTTTAAGAACCTTTTTGAAAAATATACTATCTTTTAAAATATCATCCCTAAATATATTTAATTAAACTATTAAGCTCGTCTCAAATCTTAATCACTCAATTTTAGTCCATTGTAACATAATATCATGTACATTTTCCATTTTCACATTAGTAATCATCTCCCTAAATATTTTTTGTCTCCATTTTTTAATTCATCTATGTCTTTATTTATGTCGTTACTTTTTTAGTCTATGTTGCTGCTTAATGCTTTAAATTTAAATGAGTGTTTATATTTCTGATGACTAGTGTTAAAATCTTTCATTACTATAAATCTTCAATAGATTTAAATTATTATCATAGTTAGATTAATTTCTTTAATACAATTATAATTTAGTTTAAGAATTAATAATTCCAGATAATTTCAATTGAGCACTAATTTTCAACTCATAAAATGAAAATATTCTGAAATTAATGATTATGTCCAATTGTAAGTCAGGTATCTAGTCCCACTCTGATGTTGATTAATTCAAATTTCATCTTTTGAAACAGGTACGTCTGTATGAATAATATCTCCAATTAAATTCAGTTTTTATGTTCTTAATAGTGTGCACTTAATAAGTTCGTTCTCAATTATTGTTCGCACTTCATTTGGAATAGCCCTAATTAGCCCAAAACCCAAAACCCCATCGATAATTATTAACCTTTATATAAATTCTATAAATTTAATTATCTAATCACCTGTGTAATATCTTATTTGATTTAATGCTAAATCCATCACTGTTTAAATCTTCTTATATTTCCATTGAAAAAGTGTAGCAATAGCCATGCCTTCTTTCTTTGAACTTTTTGTCAAACATCTATATAATCATATCAACAGCAGTGTGATGTGAAACTAAAATCAATACTTTTTATTAAGTATGATCTCTCATTGAACCTAATTCCTTCTATATCAACTCCTTAAACCCTGCTTTATATCTTCTCTTGTAATCCCCTTCCTTTTCTGGGAAAACTGCTGGCTGCACTTGACTGTCTTAAACCACATTAATCCTTGCAACATCATTATTCAAATGTTTATGAATAAACTCTAGCTCTTATTGTATTTTGTCAGTATCTTCAAGTTTATCTAAATTGTCCAAATGATGCCCCAAAACCCCTTTTTCTATGATATTTTTACCTAGTGTAAGCTTTAACTTTATCGCAAGATTATTATTCACATTTAGCGTTTAATAAGTACTATTGGTTAATTATCCAATTATAGTTGAAGCTGTTTGTAAAGTTCTCAATAGTGGAGAACTGTAAACTTTTATAAAACTTAATTGTTCATTATTATTTTATCTGTCATCTGCTGAAATATTGTCTAAATTTTGTTCAATTTGGTCTCTTCTAAAACCAATTTACAACAAATGTCTCCTTATGAGTTCTGCTGCATATTTAGACTGAATGATTCCATTTTCTGTAAGCGGAGCATCTTTATTTTTAGTTTTTTCGAAGTGGCCATAGCTATCTAGAGATTTATCGTCTGCTCTCTCGCCATGCCTCACCCATATCATTGTTAGCTTCTTCGGGTTCTAAATTTGCTTTAAATCTAATTGTTGTTACTCTAGCTTGGCCTTCTTGCTGGTTCTGTTTTTATTAATAGTCTTCTATTCCTTTTTCATTTTTATATTAGTATCTGTATTATCTAGTCTGTAATCTTATAGTTTTTGCATTTTTGGTAAATTTAATATATTTATTTATTAATTTTAATTATATATTAAATTTACCCAATAAATAAAAAGAAAATCATA
>ARYC01001988.1:0-15010 GCA_000711775.1 Oxytricha trifallax
CTTTGGGGTTGGCAATGGAAAGACTTTGTTGTGCTCAACTTTAGCAACTCTCTACGCAAAATCATCCTAATCTACTGTATTTATTATTTGAAAGGACGATCACTTGATTCTAAGAGATGAAAAGAGATTTGAATAACTTGTGACTAGCTTAAGTCTCAGCATTAATGTAAATCAATTTGAGAAAAAAGCATGTGTTTACTATTTAACTCAAAAATTTCTTGAAAATTAATTTGAAAATCAAGACTTTTTGGAAATTTGGGGCTAGTTAATTGTCTTAATTAATGAATATGACTGGATTTTCTTTGAAAGAAATATCGCGTAAATGGAGAAAAATTTAAAATTCTTTAATTGTACTAAGCGTTTATTTGGGTTTACTTGATAAACGTTGAGCTTTAAATAAGCAAATTGGTTATAAATCTCATTTAAGTCTAGCGAAATATTTTTTCCAAAATTAAGTTTTTTGGTTGGAAATAAGAGAATAAACTTGGATCAAGAATTAGTTTCTTCAAACTAAGCATACTATTGCAATAGAATTTTTGAATTGTCTGATAGCTACTCCAAACTAACACCTGTTATTATTGTTGCCCATTAGTCATACTCTATTATTGAGAGTTACTTTCGCAAGTACTCCTGAATACAGTTTTTATCAATGTAAAATGTAAAGGGAACTAAGCTTGAGGCGTAATTTGATTAAATGTTTGCAAGCAAAAACGGGGAGGGTCATTATGGAGTCTTTTTACTAAATGAATAATAAGGAAGAGGAACTGATCTTAAAACAAATCACGAGATCGAATTTAATGGTGGCCTTTTTCTGATTGTTGCAGATGTGTTTTCGACTAGATCGACTTAACAAATAATCGGAAGAGTGGGAAGATTACATCGTAAAGGGACTTACAAGTAAATTGTTTATAAGCAAGGATCTAAGGAAACAGTGGAACAAGTTATTACGCTTCACTAGTAATGTCTAGAAAATGAATCTCACATGAAAATAGCTATGCTTTAAACTGTTTTGGGTTGCTAACCTTGGTGCATGAACTAATTAATTTCATCCAATGCTTTACCTTAAGATTAAGTCCTAGACAAATCTGAAACCGTACTCTAGAATACTTCATTTGCATCTGAAAATATCAAAGATTGCTCCACTGGCATGAAACAAAAGCAACTCTAGGCACAATTTATTTCATTCAAATAATTATCTCTCAGTGAGGAGGAAACCAAAAAATAGGCTATCACAGATACTTCAAAGTCTACGATCACAATAGCTCAGTATCTCAAGTTGAAGATCAAAATGAAATTGATGTAGAACTCAAATCATTACCTGGATTGAAAGAGGGGCTTGATTCTGGTTCTTCGAATGCTAGCGAGGGGTTCATGACTAAAGTCTAAATTGAACCTGAAGGTATTACCAACACCAGCGATAAAAATATAGGTTAAGAACTTCCAATTAACATTGAACCTACTGACGATTTTATCAAAACACACTAAAGACGCAAGCAAAAGCAGAAGATGAAAACTCCTGATAATTAAATCTAAGTTGTTAATGACAAGAAAGAATAGTAAGATGTCCCTGCAATTACATCACGTTATGGAATAATAACAGGAAAAAGAACTTAAGCACCTCAGATTAAACTAAAAGAAAGCCTTAAAAGGCTTAAAGAATGAATGAACTAGGGCATCAATAGTGATTATATGAACCGCAGATATTGAGACATATTAGACAAACTTTGTTTATGAATTTTAACTGTTTAAATTGAGTTAACTTTTTTAAGATTTTTAGTTATGAAAAGTTGACCTTTACTCCATTAAAGAGTTTTATTAGTTTGATAATATCCTGCCCTCATTATCAATCACTCCACTCTCATGCAGCTAATGGACTAAGGATTTGTATCCAACTAGATCATTGAATCGATTTATGATTTCATATCTATAAAATCATCTCTCATTCTTTTATTCTCTTGAAGGTATTTATGCTTGCTACCTCTAAGCGCCTGCTCTTCGTTTTTGACCTCCTCTAAGTCTCTTTAGTTTCTTTTTCTTTGAGAAGACTACTTTATCAAATTCGCAGAGCGCCCTCTTTAAAATAAAAGTAGCTTAATCTATTAATATCTTACCACTATAACTCCAAGATTAGCTCAAAGCCTCTGCAAATTCAGGCTTCATGTGTACAATTAGATTATTTAAGTTATCTAATCTTTCTCTTCTCTTTTTCTTTGCATTAAAAATCATATTGTTGATACCATCTTTGTCGAGCGAAAGTAGTATATCGCATATCACTTTTTATCCAAGTGAAGCCAGTCACATTGATCTGGCAAGAAGGCCAACAGTGAGGGCTTATCTCTCGCGTAATCTAAGAAGTCATCAGCTGTTAGCCCTTCTATTTAGGGAACAGCTGCAACTATTACATCCGACCTTCTCAAGTACTAATAAAATTAATATGTACTTAATTTACCTCTTTTTAATCGTTCAAAATTCCTTTGAGAAAGTAAATATTACAGCAAGTCAATTTAGGGAGATATGCTCCACACTCTTTAGCGAGAAAGTCATAAAGCTCTTTCTTTGAGCCTATCTTTTCGCGAACCTGATGAACGTTTACTTGAGAAAGATTGTGATCCATTTGAGTCTTGAATGATATAGCTGTAGAAAGGTTACAGTAGAAATGGTTCTTACCTTGAAGTTAGAATTTTTGTTGTGTATTTAATAATTATTTAATAAGTTGCTCTATCATATATTAATTTAAAGTTAAAGGTATTCTCTATAGAGAATAATTATTAGCTTTAAAATTATTAATTTTTCACCTAGAATTATTATTTATAAATATGAGACACTCATACTAATAAGATATACGATAATTTTAAGCTTAAAACAATTCAAGGTAGGAAAGCAGCCCTGCCTCATCATAAAGCTCTCATACTTCAAACAACAATTAACAGGTACCTCTCAATATTGAAATGAGTTACATAACCAGCTCACTTACAATCTGGAACCCGCAATCAGTAATTGTCCCTGAGCTCGAGTGATTTGATATAAATAAACTCAAAGAATATGAAGCTCCATTATTAAATAGTGCAGAGTAAATACAGCAGCTATAGCAAATTGCAGATCCTACAGAATTATTAAAGGTTCACTGCCAGAAGATATCTTAAGCCATTAGTTAGACCAGGAAGATTTTGAAGATTTGCTTGTAAAAGCTGTGAATACTCACTTAAAAATTAGATGTACAAAGGTTTTTGACTAGCTATTGAATGAAGACTTGCTTGTCTAATCTAAAGACATAATCTCCGCACAAAAGGCAACTCTCTCAAAAATAGCAGCTTCGTGTGAAGGGAATTAAACTATTGTTCTTACACAAATGTCCCAAGAGTAAAAACGAATGCCTAAATAAGCGAAAAGGAAGAGAATCATTTTTATTTAAAGTGTTAACACTGCTCTTATAATTCAGTTGCTAAAGGATGGATAAGCTTCAAAGAAACAAATATGCGAAAGATTCAAGATAAGTTACTTTAAGCTTTAGTAGATTCAATTGATGTCTTGAGTTGATTCCTAGACTAAATAGGTATAAAACAAACTTGCTAGTTAACCAAAGAGTAGTTGGATGTCTCTATATTTAAAATAGTAGATTGATGATAATGGCTAATGTATCTCAGTGAAATAATTGCAAAGTAAAATATTGGAAAACTTTAAGAGAAAAGTTTCAATTTATTAAATACAAAATTGTCTAAAAAAAGATTTGGGATTAAGTTACAAGCGAATTTACTATTAAGACATAAGGTCAGTATCTTTAAGGACAAAAATCCTTCAGTAATTTGCTGCAAAAACGTACATAAACTATCTATTTTAAGACAAAGTCATAGTGAGCATTGACGAGAGTAGTATATAGCACAACAGTGCTCCTTTAAAGGGTTGGAGTTATGTAGGAAAGAAAACATTCTCGACAGCTTAAAAGTGAATAAGCCGTTTAAATATAATTGCTGCAGCTTTTAGTGATGGAGATTTTATGTTCACGATCAATTCTGGCAAGAACAATAGTATTACATTTATTTATTTTGTGATAAAACTATGCAATCACTTGCAATCAATCGACAAAAATTGGCGTGATAAATTCGTGCTCTAAATTGATAATGCCACATATCATAGAAGCACGTACACTTAAGAAAAGTTGAGGCTACTTAAGATTCCAATATCATATTTGGGCCCATACCAGTTTGATTTAGCTCCAGTCGAAAAAGTATTTGCCCATATAAAGGGAAAGTTTTGGAGTACTAACTAATTAAGTCTTTCCAACAAGTAAGTTTAGTTCATATTATTATAATTTGATTATTAAATTAGGAAGCAGCTTGTCAAATAATACTCAGTTCACATACAAAAGCTAGATTTCTCTTGGATTAAAATGGCATTTGATACTTGCTTGAGGAACTCCCTTTCTTTTTTAATTGTTCAGCCGAATTTATAATGAAACCAATAAATTGGAGTAAATTGTGCAGTGTTTTCTCTGAAATATAAGGGTACATAATGACGAGAATTGAAATGGTATTATTCTTTGAAATGATTTTCCTTTCAATTTGCATTAATTTGTTTATTCTCTATTATTGTAAACTTAATTCAACTAACACAATTGATTTTCCTTCTAAGAAAGTTCTTTGAGAGATAGTTTATTTGATATTTTTGAAGCTTCAGCCTATTTTTGTGGGCTCTTATTTACAAACATTGTTAGACAAGCGGCAGCTCTTAATTCCATTTATTAATTTACTCTTCTAAAATTAATCTTTTATTTTTCTAGGTTAAATTCTTGAACAGTTATTGATTAGAATAAATTTGGGCTCTAACTTTTACTCAGAGGTCAAGAATTTTGAATGTTGCCAGTAAAACTTCGTGCTCCTGGTATTATTTGTATTACAATAATGATTCAATTATATTGATAAAACTCTAACATGTCCTTAATTTTAGTAGCTAATCCCGAAGTCGTTTGTACTGTTTATTTATAAGTAAATCTAAGTTTTTATTTTTTATTTTTATCATCTTTTACGTTTTAAGCCAATTTATAAGCAAGACTTAAAGTTGAAATTGCGTATGCTTATTTTTTATATTTATAGTCAAAGTTTGTTTGCCTTGAAACATTGAGTTTTTACTTAATTTAAAACTCTCTATGGTTTGCTTAATTTTGATTTCTTTATTGAACTAAAAGGCTAAAAAGATCTCTGCACCACTTTATTATATTCCTAATGGCAAGAAAATTCCAAAAAGTATCCATTTTTATATTCCTTTTATTATTTTGAGTGGTGCCTGTTTGGTAATATATTTATTCAGAGAATACTTTATGAAGGGGGGATCACAATAAATACTCAACTTTATTGCGCTTGTATAAAAATTAAATCTAATCATTAAGATTTCTGCGATTTTTAAAAAGACTTGATTTTTTCTATGAAGAGATTAAGATATACATTTTAATTTGATTCTTTTTCTCTATTAGGTTTTCAATAGCATTCTTAATTTTAATTATCTTTAATCTTATTTTGATCATTCTGGCTTTACCTATAAAAAAATAAAAGATTTAAAAAAAAATCTCCCTTAGAGCCCGGATGGGCTCCTCACAGATGCACGGGGATCTTTAATTATACATTACCTATTATTTTGATAAAATATTGGCTCAAAATCCCTGAGTAATTGACTATGTTTCAATCTTTTTGTTTAACTTTAAAATTTAATTACTATAGAAATTAAGATTTCGATGACTTAAAACAAATAGCTTGAATATTTACCTGAAATAAATTGAATGTTTAACAAGCAAGTAAGGCTACTTTTTTAAACTATTTTGATTTGTAAGTTTGATAATTTGTCTGGTATAAAAATTATTTGCGAATAAAATTAAAAACTTTCTTAAAGTTTTTCTAGTTAAATTACTGTAAATTATGTTATATGTACTTGACATAAATCCGAATATTTTATGATCTAGTTAAATAAACTAATAATTACTTACAAGTAAATTAAATATTTATTTAAAGGAAAAATACTTTTATATAATTATATACCCAGAACTTTTCTTACTATAACTAATAAAACTATTTTCTAATGAATTCGCAACCTGCAACTAATCCTTTAAATTTTGAACCAAGCAAGGAGATACCTCATTAAATATATTGCTACTCCAGCTTTTTTCCAACAACTTAATAAAATAATTAGTTTTGGACCTCTGAGACAAATTGCTGGTATGCATCTGGGGACCAGAATTCCTGGAATTATTACTATTAGTATTAAGGTTTACATTAATTTCAGCCAGATTGTAATTACCAAAATTATTAAAGTTAGCAGCAGCAAGCCTATAATTAATACTTGTAAAGCATTAATATTACACCTCCCTCATAAAATCAGTAATCAAAGTCCTAGTGCCCAAGTTCGACTTATTAAGATATTAATAATATTTATTATAATCAAGAACCTAGTCCTCAGAATTCAGAAATCAATTCTTCAAGATAATTCAGTTATATCAATTTAAGCGATTATTATAAAAGCTTGAGGAAACATTTAGAAATAACACAGGAATAAATTCATAATTTAGAGTTTTCTTTTAATAACTTTAAAGACTTTAAGTAATGGTTTTAGGATCAAATTATTAGTAAGTTTGGAAGTATGGAAAATTATTCCAACTTAACCAACGAATAAATAAATACCAGAAACGTTAAAAAATAAAGCAGGTGTTAAAGAAATTAATAATTATTTAAAAAGTAACTATGGAATCATAGTAAATTGCTTGGCAAACGATACAATTCTGATTATTCGAACGAAATTGCTAATCTTAATTAAGAGTTAGAGCAAACAAAAAGATAAATCATAGATTTAAAAGTTTAATACTCTAAAGATATTGAGATTCTAAAATAAGAAAACTAATAACTACTAGCTAAACTTGAAAATATGGAATAATTATACACTCACTTAGAAGAACAAATTATCTAAAAATTCTAATTTTAGGAAAATAATGGGAAAAATAATTAAGAGTGAAATTGTAATTTTGAAGAATTTAGAGAGGAAGAATATGATGAAATAGTACATTATTCTTCTGAAACACCAAAGATTGCTGCAAGAGATTACCTTCCAAATACACTCTAAATCGTAAAATCTGAATAAGATAATTAACAGCAATAGTCTGAATAATATAGATATGAAGTCAAGTTCTTCGAATGGGGATTGAGACAAATTAGAGGTACAGCAATTTAATATCAAGGAGATATATAAAATAAAGAATTATGGAACTAAGTCTTGGAGGATAATATTGAAGGTTTCATTGGAAACAGATTTGATGTAATTCTGACTGACGCGCCATGGGATAGTACAGCTCTAAAGTTAAATTACAATACTCTAAAGGATAGTCAAATAATGAATAGCATTCCACTAGAAACATTACAGTAAGATGGGTATTTATTTATGTGGATCACAAATAAAAAACTGGAAGTCGCCTTAAAATATCTAGAAGATCACAACTACGAAAGAATTGAAATTATAACTTGGGTAAAAATGAGAAAAGATGGACTCTTAAGAAATAATATAGGTTACTATTTAAGACATTTTACCGAATTTTGCTTAGTTGCTAAAAAGAAAGGTTCATTTCATAATTTAAGAATGATCTCACACACTCACAACGCTCCAAATATAATAGTTGAACCTGTTAGATAAGGATCTAGAAAACCAGACTAACTTTATGATATCATTGAGACAATGGTTCCTCATGGCAAGTATTTAGAAATTTTTGGAAGATCTCATAACCAGCGATAATAATGGACAACAATAGGTAATGAATCAATCAAAAAATTTATTAAAAGAACAAAAGAATAAAAGATAGGAATAAGATAAAAAAAACCAACTTCTTTCACAAAAATAGGTAATCCACTCTTTAGAATGATCTCCACATACTTAAATATTTGATTTCGATTAAAATTTTACTTAATTCAATTTTGTTTAAAATTCATTCTTGGGGTTTTAAATTAATATCAAACTTTAATTTTTTATTTATTTAATGATTCATTTTATAACATATCAGCAAGTACAATCTAAAATATTAAATTATTTAGATTAAATAGACAATTAATTAATATATTAAATAGCTTTTATAATATAAACTGTTTATTTTCATTTTATTTTGATTGATTTTTTTAGTAAGAAATTTTTAACAAAATTATATTTATTTTAAAATCTACTGGCTAGAATGATACTTCCGACATAAGTAAAATAATATAATTCATTTTTGATTACTTTTTATATTAATAATTTACTTTATAAAAAAAATAAAAATTGATATCATTCAGTATCGCCAAGAGTCCTCACACGCAGATTTTGAGAGACTTGGCCAGTGATACACAGACTGTAACTTTTAAATTTTTTTAATAATAGTATAGAGTAAATTAAATATGATTTTAACTATAGACTTAAATTATAGTTTGAACCCTAAACAAGCAAAAATTGTTTTTTATTTATTATTATTAAATAATTTTTGGATTTTCATTTATTAGGAAAATCATTGTCAGATTTATTAATGTTTGAAAATCTATCAAAAATTTATGAAAAAATGATAAAATTAAATTATAATATGATTTTCTAAATAGTTTATGTTATTAATTTATGTTATTTATAATATTATAGATAATTAAATAATAAAAGTTATTTGACTTTTTTTTAATTAAATATATCTTTCTGTATTTATATAAGTATTAAAATTTAAGGTTTAATTATTTTTAAGTTTATGTGATAAAATATAAAAAATGACTTTTTGATTATTTTTATTTTTTCGACATAAAAAATTAATTTATTGTTTGAATTACATTTTTATAAAAAAAAACAATCTTTTTCAATAAAAATAAATATAATCCAATTAAAATATATCTGTTTTCTAATATTTAAATTTTTAATTTTTTAGTTTTAAGTCTTCAAAATCATAATTATGATACTTATACTATTATTTTATTATTATCTTAAATATAAATAGGTAGTTATTGATATTTATAAGTATTTTGAAATCTTTTTTTTTTATTGAAAATAATTTTTTCAATAAAAATATAGTTAAAATTGCTTAATATTAAAATTTTATAATAATTAGTTTTAGAAATATTACTTAAAAGTTAATAGAAATATTTTCTTAACAATGTAAAAAAAACTTCTATATAATTAGAATTAGTTTTATTAGGTTTTACATATAATAATTCAATGTTATAATTATTAATTATTATAAATTTATTAGTTATATACAATTTTTATTGCTAAAACATTTCATACAACTTAATTTTATATTTTTTATAATTCTTTAAAATTGCTTATATATTTTTGTCAAGAGTTTTTTCACTGTTCCAATAAATGAAATATAAATATCAAAAATGTATTAACTAAATCTATATCTTATGAATTTTATATCACAATTTATTTTTTTTACTTGCTGATGGTGATCTGGAGCAGCATTAATTTGTTTTTAATAAATAATTGATTATTTTTAAGCAGCAATCATGTTAATTTATAATTTTTAATTAAAATATATATATATAATAATTTAAGATTGAAAATAAATTATGATTTACAAAAATTTATACTTATTTTGATAATTGAAATTTATGTTGGTGGTCTGAGTGGAGCTTCCTTAAAATAATTTTATAATTCATATAAAAGTAAATTTTATTATAATTTGAAAACTAAATCATATTTTTGTTATTTTAATTTGAATAAAATTTATGATATATTATAACTGATGTATTACAATCTATTTAAAAATTCAAACTTTATTGTAAATTATTAAAACAATTTTTAAATTTGTTTTATTTATTTCATAATATGAACTACACATTATTAAAAATAAATACAAGGTATGGTATTTTAAAAGAGAATTTTTCAATAATGTTTATATTCTAAAGTTAATTTAGAATTACCTCTTTATTATTATTAAATATAAATTTTATAAATTATAGTAAATGATAATAAAAAAATAAATAAAAAATATACAGAGTACTTATACTGGAAGAAAAACTTTTAAGAAATTTTAATATTATATGCATTATATATAAAATCAATATAATTTATCCTTGCATGAGATGATTCAACTGAGAGTGCATGTTTAGCTCATTGTCACTCTCGTGGTCTACTTGGCTTCCGTCATCTGGCACATCCTCAGAGTCATTTATTTTTATAATGTATTTAATTAAATGTTTATCAAGCTGTTGAGGTCCAAGTTACCACTCATCATTGAATGACTTTTATATACTAAACTATTATTATAAAATAATGACCTATAAAGGTTAATAATGTATAACTTACTTTGAGAAATACTTCTTGATATTAGGATGGAGATTGGTACGAACCATTGATGCAAGAGCTCTCACTTTACTAACCTTAAATATAATAATTATTTAAAGCTAATTTTAATTTTTCTTTCGCCCTCGTATCACGTTGCAAGTCCAAGTGGGATAGGATCTGTTAGTACCAGGAACTCTTACAGCTCTGCAATTTTTCTGCAATAGTTAATACACTGTTTTTGAGACGTGCATGAGAACGATTATTAAATATAAATTGACTACTATAAAATATAAAAATAATTTAAAACCTTCTGGTTCAATCTTGGAAGAGTTGAAGTATTTTAATATGGATTAATTTTTTTATTTAACATATGATAAGTCTACTTGTATTCTTCAGTGTTTGAGGGTCCTAATACTGCAGTATTACTTCTTTGTTGTTGTTGTGTAATAGGCTTATCTTTTATTTTATAAATATATGATGTGTTGATAAATATAAATTTTATAAAGCTACACTTGCAATTAAGAAGATTGTTGAAGACTCTGCAGATTCTACTGCTGCAACTACTACTGTGTATTTGACCCGATTACACTTGGAATACTCGATGGTGCCTAGGAATGAGATCCTTGATTAATTATTTATAAAAATTAAAATGTTTTTAGTAAGAAATATATTTTCATAATGAATGCAATTCATAATTAAGAGTTAAATAAAAATATTTATGTGTTGAGTAAATTCTTACTAAAACATTAGTAAAAAATTAATGCTTAATTAACATAATTTTCTCATTAAGTGATTTCAAATATTTAAAATTTAATGAATATATTTATTAAAAAATCATATTTGTTCATTTTTGTGATAAATTTACATAAATAATAAATATGATAGCCATTTAGCAGTTAGTCTTGAGTGCTGTTTGTCCTCAATGGACTTCTGGATGCATAACCCTGCCTTTGACTGAACTGAGTTCTCATAGCTTAAAATTAATAATAATAGATTCAAATATTATAATTTTTAATTATTTATATCCCCTTCCTCTCACATCACCGGAATAAGAGACACTTCTGTCATAAGTACCATGAATTATTAATGATTTTTATTAAATTATTAGCAATTTTTTAATATATTATATTGAAGGTGTACAGAGCCTCCATTGAGCTTAAAGATGTTGGATGGTTAAGGATGATGATTACCTAGGTGTTGGTAATCCATCTGATCATCTTCCTCGCCATACATTTCCTCACCATAATCTTCATAACCATAGGGATCTTGAGCATCATCATCTACTTCACTCATTTGAATAAAGAACATAAATATTTATAAAAATTAATTTACAAAAATAATAATTCTAGTCAAAAAAAGTCTTCAAAAATATGTAAACTTAAATTTAAACTATATTTCAAAATACAATTTTGATATGTTTTATGATAACTAATAATATAATAAAATATTTTTCAAAAATACTACGTTATAAATTTGATGATCTTAGGCGTTGCTTCTAGTTTCATTTCTGAATGTTCCAACTTAGTTATGATTGGTAATCCCTCTTCCTAAGAAATTACTAGAAAAAAGATGTCCTCTTCCTCTTCCTCGTTAGTCAAATCTTCTTGTGTGAGCTACACTCAAAACCCCAAAACTATTTCAGTATATTAATTGAGATTGATTAATAAATAAATGCATACTATAAGTGCCAGCTTTATTATAGCAATCTGCTTAATGCATGGATTATAGTATGAATATTAGTTTAATTTGAATGTATAAGAGATGTTTACAAAAGTAATTACTCAAGTAGGACCTTGGTATAATGGGCCAACTTTATAAGAACTTGATTTATTATATTCAACTAATATTTTAATCGATTATCTGATCTGGTCTAACCTTTGGTCTTAGGATTATATACTCAGATAAATCTCATTATAACTTTGATTTTATTAAAGGTTAAGATGCTGTAGTATTATTTTTTTAAGTATATTTTCCTCTCTTTTGCAGCTATAGTTTTCATATTTAGGTATACTTCATTCAACAATTATGATTATAGAACAAAAGTGCCCGCTTAATATTTACAATCTCGACAATCCTCTATCTGGAATGTATCCAAGAATACATAGCACATTACCAAGACCAGAAGAGTCAACTCTTTAAGTTCAATAACAATTCTTATTATTATTCTAATTTGAGAAAAGTTAAACATAAATTTTAAGCCTACAAGTCTAATAAAATATGTACAGCTCTTCAATGCCCTTGCAAACTATTGTATAATTAAATAAATCAACTTTGAAATGCTTAATTCTATATTTAATTACATTAAAACTGTAAAAGTTTTTTAGAAATATACACAAATTTTATACATTTATCTATCAAAACCCAATCCTATTATTAATAGGTTATTGGGTTTCGACTGTTGTAGCCTCTGGCTTGGCTGGTCAACTGTGGATCTCTGTTCATGTTCTGTCTGCTGAGTGAGCCTTCATTATTTCCATGATTTGATCTTTAGAAATTTTCAGTTCTTCTACCTTGCATGTTTACTTAAATTTTTTTCATTTAAATTAAAGTATTTTTAAAAAGAATTCATTTAATTTATATTTATTTATTAATGTAACAAAATACTTGTAAATACAATACTAACTTTTAGTTCATTCATTTTCCTTTTTATATGCAAATAATCCAACAATATCGCTTATACTGCATCATGATAATTTTTGTATATAAATTTTTAGGATTATTTGAATTATGCCTATTGTTGAGATGTTTCACGAATTAATTTAAATATTGTAATGTTATATTAATTATAATTTATTGAGAGAAAATAATGTCATTTGCGATATTTATTGTGTTGAGCTCACTTTCCATTCTTGCTTTGTATTACTTCTTCTTTATTGTAATATTACTCATGTTTAAATAAAATCTTAGAAAAATTAAAACAATGCAAACAATGAAGATAATGCTGAAGAGCCATTAAATTTATTTTTTTAAATATAAATGACAAGTAGTAATAAGATGAAGTGGTGATTCAGAGAAGAGGTGGAGCAGCCAATAGAATAAATCAAAGAATCAGGAGAAGAGCAGCTAATTATTATATTTTATTAATGATGATTCTGAAGGAGAGGAAGATGCCCAAGACAATCAAGTTCAACCTCTCAATTAACTTGACATCCTAGAAGCTCAGTTTAATAAATGTATGAACCATAATCGTTATAAATTCAAATTTAATGTGTAACAATTATCAAAATACTTTCATAAAATGTCAATTCTAAAAGCAAGTCGTCTTTAAATAAGTTATTCAGAAGCATTCTCTTCTTTCACATTAGTTTAATTTAACTTAAAAGCCATTACGTGATCATTTCCAGTAGAATTTTGAATTCTTTATGGTTTTTATTTTTAACTTGAATTCTCCCTGAGTTTACTATTAAGTATTTTTGATTTCTAATTTTATTTAGTGACTTCTTAAAAATACTTAAACTTGGGTGCTATTTTTGATAATCCTATAACCCTCATAAGCATCAATTACTTCCTATGTGTTATGTCTTCTTTCATTTTTTATAGTTTCAGCTTCTCGTATTCTTAATCATGCTGTTGAGTTTCGTTTAGTAGTTTTATGAAGAGTGGCTGTTAATCTTTGTGTTTCCTAAGTTATTCCTGTGATTTTTCAACATATTTTTCGAGATTTTGGTACAAATTGCGTTCTTAAGATATCTCAGAATGTAATTACCTGATATTTACAAGAAAGTTGTTTAGTTATTTAGATGTTTGTGTGGTGTGTTCTTCCCTTGATTGAGACCTAGAGTGAGATCTTGATTTGCTTTATAAACACAGTTGAGTTCTATTAGATATATTTAGGAGTGTGTTGTTTCTTTTAATTGTATTTGAATTGATTTGAGAAGTTTAGTAGTACTATGAATTTTGTTGATCTTTGGTGCTTTGCTAAATATCTTAGCTAAACCTGTTAAAAAATATATTTAATATTTTTGGCAACTTATCTTCTCCTAAATTCATTCAAATTCTAGTAAACATTTGATTAAGCGTTCATCTATTTATTATTGGTTTGAGGTTTTTTATCAACTTAAGAATTCTGATAAGAGCCAGTGTCTTATTTTGTAATGTTTTTCATACTATTGTTTTACAACGTAGAGATATTTGAATGAATTGACAATAATCTAGAATGGTTTCTGCTCTTTAAAGCAAATGTTTAGTTTTTTTACTAATCCAAATCAAACTTAATATTTTAATATGGTGTTTCATCTTATTACTTTATTTTTCTTGTTTATAATTTGTTGTCTAAATTAAATGTGATCTTCAAATTTTTCGATTAGTTTTTATTCTAAAGTGCTGTTTAATCTATTTTATCAAAGCTCTCAAGCTTATTCAACTTGAATCCCTGATACTAAATACTATTATTATTCCTTTTCCCACTTTGAGAATGGGATCTTATTATTCTCTACTGATTAACTAACAAATTACTAAGGTTCTCAGTATTTTAATATAAGGTTGACGGTGATTCATTTATTTGATTAATATCCATTTTATCTATTTTAATTTATAATTTCAAAATTTTCTAGTAATATTTCCTTTGTCATTATGAATAAAAATATAAATTTGTTTTTAAAATATTTAAGAAATTATAGTTAAATTACAATGGGTGAAAATGAAAACAAGAACTACTAAAATTCTTAGATAGACAATTAAAACACCATCATTAGCTAAAATAATAAGAATAAATCAACTCAGAATAATTCAAATTCAGGTAAACAAT
>ARYC01001989.1:0-53250 GCA_000711775.1 Oxytricha trifallax
GCTTCTTAGACTATTTAGACGTGCTCGGAGCTTTAACCTTAATGGAGGGTTAAGGGAGATTAGTGGAAGCATCCCCAGCTTCATTAATGCTAGCCATCTAATTAATCCTTACGGATGCCTCCAGTGCAGACTCTGCTTCATTCAAGGGATTACCGTCGATTTAAATGTTTTTATCTTTAGACTCCTCATTTGAAGACTTGTAGCTGTGATCTTGATCTCCATTTTCAGAAACAGATAGAGTGCAAATTACTCCACCAGGATTTCCATGAACACCGTCGTTTAGTAGGGCTATCTTACCTTTGGAGCTTCCTCAATGCTTGATGGTTTTTGGACTGCTATATTATCCTAGCACCATTGCTAATAACTAAGAATAGTCTGAAGAGCAGCAATTTTCATATGAAAATCATTCTCAACCCATTACTGGTGCATTTGTATCACTTGCTCGGGTGTTTCCTTAGAACCTTGCTTGTATATAATTTACTTATAAGTACCCTTGCGATGAAGTCTCCCCACTCTACCAAGAATTTGCTCGGTGGACCTGCTAGAAAAAACATCAGCAACTATCAGAAATAGCCCACCGTTGAATTCGATTTCGTGCGAAGTTTTCAAGTCGGCGCCTCTACCTTGCTATTCATTTAGCAGGAATACACCATAGAGACCCTCCCCATTTTTACTCGCAAACATTGAATCAAACTAAGCCTCCAGTTTTGTACCTTTCAAATTTTTCATCGGAAAGAATCGAAGTTATTGAAATCTCCGAAAGTAGTTCTCGATAAAAGTGTAAGAATGCTGAGCCACGATAATAACGGGAGTGAGCTTGCAATAATCAGAAGCCATGCTGTAGATTCTCTAGCAAAAATCAACAAGATTAGTTTTCACTAACTCCTATTGAAGCTTAATCCTTTTGTCTCCAATCATGCTGCTGAGCTTCGGAAATATTACCTCCTAAGTTTTAAAAGCAAGACTGAGACATTTTTGCTCCTTAGCCGTTAAGCTGAAGCCAGTAAACCCTACCACTCTCTCAGCTCCATGGAAAAATCGCAGAGCATTCTCCATTTAATTGACGTTCCCCTCAAAGAAGATCCAGTCATACTCGTCAATCATAACAATTGATTTACTAAATATCAATTGAAAATCTTCATTATCCATTAGAGACTCCAAGTGCTTTTAAGTCATGTAATAGACGCCGTCTTTGTTCTCATACTGGTTTACATTAACATTTAGACCTAAGCTGGTTATCATAGCTTCAAACCTTTTTCATCTCTCAGAATCAAGTGCTCATTTTTCCCTATTACAAATACAGCTTTTCTTGAACTCTTGGCATGAAGAGCTGCCAATGTAGAACAGAGCAAAGTCTTGCCGTTACCCACTCCAAAGTTTACGAATGTGTATCGGGAATCTTCCCAAGTCAGGAAGTTAAGGGCGAGCTTTTGAAGAGTGAGGAAACTGAATCCCAGAATTTGTTGAAGTCTTATCTGTTGGTTAGTTTACTGAAAAGCTTTGAAAGACATGTCTTTGTAAAACTCTATTACAGACTAAGAGTCTTTGTTGAGCTTCCTGAACTATGTCAGCAATCGCTTCTTCTCCTCCTCTGTAAAATCACTCGTCTTGTTAGGGACATTCAAGAGTTAGTTAAGTTTCGTGAAGTCGGCTCTGAGGCAATCTTGAATTATGTCTCGTCTTTATCTCACTCCCTTTTCTTGATAAATATAGGCAAGGTTCTTTCCCAGATCTGATATCTCGTCCAGCTTTGACACCCAGAGAGGATTTCTCAGCCTTAACTCTTGGGATATTTAGGATAGATATGAAATAAAATCTTCCTGGTCAATAAAGTCCCACTTAGAAACGAAAATCTCACTCAATGTGCGAATGAAATTATCAGCTTCTAATATAGAGTTGCACTAGAGAGTGAGCAGATTTAAACGAAGTCTCCAACCACATTAATCGGAATATGGCGAATCAATCTTAAACCCTGATCTTCTTTGAGGATCTGAATAAATGGTTTGTTGAGACAAAGAAGAGTGTTTGGGAGCAGCCTAACTGCTTAGAATCAATCTTGAACTGCTGAAACGTACCTATCATCAGTGGAATAATACCGATGTTTGCCTTGTCTAAGTCTGCTAGTTCATCCTGCAGCCTTTACAGGCACTCTGGCTCGTTAATGAAAATATAGTTTGATAGACCTAATGCCTGTTCTGTATTCGGCCTTTAGGCAAGAAGTATCAATGAGCTTTTGAGAAGGGTTTCATCAATCTCAATGATTTCGTATCTATAGTAAAGAAGAGAGGAGAGAAACAGGCGAGTTTTAATTTGAAGGCTAACTTGAGCTCATTGATTTAGCTCATAGATGTTCCTGAACATATCTTCATACAAGTTTTCTTGGCAGGCTGATTTAAGATTCTGAAGGAACTCTAGAAGACTCTAGCTGTTCCTATTAAATATCTTCCAGATGAAGTCCTGTCTCTCTTGTGGCTTTAGGATCATGAATTCTCAGATGTAGTGGGAGGTGATTTCTGATTAAATTTTAGCGCCGTAATTAACTTGAGAATTGTGGCTTTCAATCCTTTCGTCAACTTGCTCCTAATTGTTTTGATTAATTTGGTCAGAGCATTTTAATTTCATCTAGACTTTAGCCTGACTTTACATTTCATTTAAATCTTTAGACTTTTGGTCTTTTACAGATTTAGAGTAGCTCTGCGTCGTTCTATTGAGAATGAATTTGCTCACAAACTTTGTGAGATCTCGGGAACCAATTAATGGCTTGAACTCCTCCAGCTCTAGGATCTTGCAAATGTCATAATTGTTAACAGGTAAGATAAGTTTTGCTTTATCGATAAGATCTGGGTGCTCAGCGCCTTCGTATTTGGCTTTTCGCCCTCTTTTTTATGCGGGAGTCGTTTTAGGTGGATCTTAATTGATGTCCAAGCTTCCATCTTAATTTACCTCTGTGCAATCGCTTGAAACTTAGTCCATTCCGATGCTGGGCAACTAATTTTAGGAGTCTTACCTTCGATTTTCAAGACTCTCAGATGATTATACTGAGCCTTCGTGCTTTTAAAAATGATGAGCTTGCATTTTAAGTTTTGAAGGTTTTTGATTACTAAATTAAAATTACTATTACATCTTAATTAAAAAGAGCGCTTATTAATTAAGTCTTAATTGAAATTTCTCTGTCTTAAATAGCTTTCTATGCTAGAAACTCAAGTAAATTGGGGATTCCTCCGCTTATATTGGGTCAATCATTGTGAACAATTTACATTGAGATGTGCATGGTATGTCTTTTATAAATATGCCATAAGAGTGTTGTTAAGTTGTCTAGGTGGCCATTTCTCCTTCAATCAAATTAGACGTTTAAGTCATTAAATCATAAAAACGATTTTTGTGAGAATCCATCGCAATTCAAAACTGTATCATCAATACAATTATTTGTGCCTTCAGCAGTTAAGTCATATGTTATATAAGGCTGTGGTAGTTATATATAATAGCAGGCAGTAGTTTTGAAATTACCCGGCAAATTATTTTGGCCCTTAAGTTTAGGAATTAAGTGAATTAAGAATGCTTAATACGATTTAACATTGAATTTGAAGAAATCCTGGACTGTGAGGGTTTCAAAAAGTGACAATAAATCACAAACATAGCGAGTGAGATTTATCGTTGATAATGTTGAGAATCCTTGATAGGATCTTGGATAAAGAAAAAAAAATCAATAGAAATATCATAATAAAGCTGAAAGAAGGAGATGATTGGACTTATTTAATTGAAAAGAAAGCCTCAGTGAATTAAATATTTGAATTTTTGATTTATCATTTCATTCTTAATTCAAAAATTTAGCTTTACCTGTAATTTTGGAAGAAATTCAAAATATCAGGAGCATATGCTGATAATAACTTAAGCTTAACTACCTGCTGTTTCTCCGGAGGCATATTAATCTCATTATTCTCGTAATATATTTCTGTACTTCAGCGAAATCATTTGTGTCACTCCCATTTTGGCCCTTCGTTATTTATAAGTCTCTCAATAATTACACCATTGTTATTTCTGATATCTTCTATATTTATATATATTCTATGATAGTTTAGATTCTTTGTTTTGGAGTCTTATAAATGATTATTTAAGCAATAAGTTGGCTTCTTTTCGAGACTTCTGAAAATTATATAAACGACTCATATGGTCAAAACGAGATAAAAAAACCTCTTCATATGATAGATATTAATATTTGGTCAAATTCAGGACCTCTATGGCAGTACAATCGTAACAAATTAATTTATTACATTACAGAAAATAAGCTTTGGCAAAGAAATGAAATTAATTCTTAAATTGATAATGTATACTATAGTTTTTGCTGATGAAGTAAGCTGTATTTTGCCTTTTTTATCTAAATAATAAGACCATGTCTTAAGTCCAATAAAGAAATCTCTAATAGTTGGCAAATTGCCTTAAGATCCCAATCAAAACAGTTGACGACTCCAAGTCTTTCTGGATATCCTCCAATTCTTGTGAATGCAGGTTTTGACCTCCTGGTTGTCCAGTAAATTGTGAAACTGAATTTCACCAGCGTTTGACATCAAATTCAGATGACTATCGAACTCTAATTTAATATTAGCTTTATGAACTACACAATGAAGTTAACTATTTTGTTTGATTTAAATAAGAAGTAACTTTGCTCCATATCAAAATGAGGAATTGAATAAGAGAATCTAATTTTACATATGGTGACTTTTTATTCAGACTAATTTTTCTTGACATTGCTTGATAATATCTTCTTATCTTTATCATCTATTGATAAAGATATGTTATAAAATTCCAAGAAATCATATAAAATGAATTAATTTTCTTTATCTTATATGATATATTAGTGTTTTAATATAAGATTTATGAAAAGTATTAAGGTGTTTCATATTTAAATTATAATACACTTAAATACTATCTAACATAATTATGGAAAATCCTCAATATTAATAAGAATATATTTATGTGTATTAAAATAGTATATCAAAGAAGCCAGCCATAGTGCTATAATGATCACTGTTTAAGTGACTATCACTTGAAATGTATAAATTAAGTGATATATTGTTGAATGGTGAGAAAATAGAGCAGTTACCCACCACGACCCCTCAATTCTCCAGTTACGTGGTCATATGGCAAATGTCATCGTAGTCATCTTGACAATTACTATGACTTCGGTAACAAATGAACATCATTTAAAAATGCATTGTATTGTATTTATTCATTAAGTGCGCTTATTTTTTAACTTTTTTTCTTATTATCATTTCAATCAATTTAATAATAATAATTAAGATAATTAGAGCCTAGCTTTAGTACCTATTAATTTTCAAATCATATATTTAATAAGTATTTTTAAAAGTGTTATTAATATGATTTTCAATTGATAATGTCCACATTTAATTACATTTCCTGAATTAAAATAACAAAGTATTTATGATTTATAATAGGAAACTAATAATTTTAATCAATAATTATTAATTTAAAAATTATTCTTATAGATCAGACGCAGGTGGAAGTACAGCACTCATATAAGATGTAAGTTAAAAAAAGAATATCTTTAATTTTATATTTTAATAGTCCCACTTAGTAAGACCACAAGTGTCACTGGACAGGTGTTTCGCAAAGAGAAACAGAGAGGGGACTTAGAATACTCTCCTTATTCAAGTGATGAAGATGACTATGGTTATGAGTAAGATCAAACATTTTATTAGGCATTTCCATTTTTTATTTGCATAATAAGTATTCTGATTAAATCTAAAATAATTCTTGATTCACTTAATATTTATTTATTCAATAAAGACATAATAAGTTCATTTGATATAATCTTTTAAATTGAAGATTCATAAATTCACTTTTCGTTATTTCGATGGTAAAGATTACTTTTTTATGAACTTTTGCTTTTTTTTTATTTATAAGAGGGTTATCAGATGTTTTTTTTTAATTTTAATCAGTAAAACACACCCAAATTATTAAAAATAACTTATTACCTCTATATATTATCTTTAGAAGAGTTTAAAATCTGATAAAAATTTTTAATTAAATGATAACTTGAAATTGATTTTAATTAAGTTTATATTTAGATTGAAAAATCTTATCTACGAGCTATTTAAATAAATTGTTCCTAATTTTTATATATAATTGAGCTTGTTTTTAAAATAAATCTGAATATAAAAGTATATATTTTCAATAAATCTATCTTATAATAATCCGTAAATAAAGTAATTAAAGCTCTACAAGTCATTATAAGAATATTGAATGCTAGATGGGGTGCCTCTAATTGCTAAATCAAATAATTAACAGAGTTAATATGAGTAGGGTAAATGGTTATCACTTTTCATAAAAGCATTGCAATTTCGTCTATGTAATTTTAATTTATACAATTAATCACCTTTGATGACTGGAATTTCATGTTTCAATAAAATCTATTATACCTTTAAACAGTAATTTAGGAAATTTTTGAATCTAGTCTTATTAAATTAATAAGGAACAGACTTAGCGTAGAGTTAAGCAAAACACCATATTTTTTACAGCTTTTTCTTCGGAAAACAATATAACTTTGAGTAGCTTGAATTATAACAAAGTTGAGTACATTCAAGTTCAGGCTTATTTAAACATTATTTATAATTATAAAAATATAAACTAAAATAAAAAATAAGTAATAAATGAATTAATGGTAAATATCTGGAATTATTAATAATTATTAACATTTACCTAATAATTGCGAGAGGGGTATGAAAGATGTTAGAGTTTATTTATCAGAGACATCCCTATAATATTAAGGAATATTTAAAAAATTGGAAGAGATGAGTAAATATCAAATTCAAATTATTTGTTCAAAGAGATTGATTTTTATCACTTTATATTTAAATAGAAAGACTAATAATAGTATATTTATTTTTATATTAGTTTTTCATATAATTTCTTAATAAAATTAATCAAACTTGATTTTGGCATAAGAATAGTTTTTTATCCTATTACTTAACATTTTAATTACTAGTATTTACAAGATCAAATGCATAGAATTCTCTTTGCTGAAATGAAAGAATTATATCTGATTATTAAGTGTATTAAAATAAAAGCTTATTTCCACCTATTTTTCATTTAATTTATAGAAACTTTCTATGATCATTTTCATAATTACTAACCACAACCATTAATAGGTTTAATAATTCTTTCAATTGTTTCATACATTTTCACCAATTTAATATTTTAGGGAGATAGCAGTTTCTGTTGTAAACTAATAAGTTCTTACAATAGTGAAACGACAAATAATTAAAAGTCTATTTATGATTTGATTGTAAGTCATAATGGTTCTTCTATTCAGAAAATAATTGATAAGTAGTTTATTTAACTTTGAGGCTTTGCTGCTAAAAATTACTACTTCGATCTTAACACTGCCTCTAAGAGCTTATAACTGTTGATATTAAGAAAGGTAATAGATTCACTTATCATTAATCCTCTCTTTATGATTCATATAAAAATACAATATTAAAGATTAGTAATTATTGAGAAATAAATAAATAAGATAAAATCATATTTAAAATCTAATTTTTAATGGATCATCTTTTACATTAAATTATTATTTTTTAATCCTTGAAATTTCATACAGACTTTGAGGCTGCAATTTATATTGATAACCGAATGTATTTCACTTTGAGGACTTTAGCAACTACTTTGAAAGAAAACTCTACATTTTTATAGCTAAATTATTTTAATAATATGAAGAAGCAGTACAATTACTAAAACTAATTGTAAAAATAATGCGTAATATTTGTAAATATTTTTGTTAATTTATTTATAATAATCTGAAAACATGCTTGACTTAGTTTAATAATACTTGGAGTATACGAATTATATACTAATCTATTAAATATTATCTACAATAGCAATATAACTTATTATACTTTTCCGAGTTTTAACAAATCCATTGCATATTTTTAAGTTAATCAAGGAAATTTCAATATTATGCTAGTGTTTTAGTTGATTTACTTTTCAGTATCCTTAACCTGATCTTTGAAGTTATCATTTATTACTAATTCAATTCTTAACTTTCCCTTTTTCATTTTAATTTGAATAGACAATGTCATGCTATAATATAGTATTGCAGTTAACATTAAAATTTTTGTCAAAAAATTCCTCCTTTGAATTTACATCATACTCTAAAGTTAGCAATAGTATAATGTGATTCTTTACTTGAATAATATAAACATGATCATTATCATAATGTTAAGATTGTTTCTATAAATCAAGTATATAAAAATTTGAATGAGATACCTATTTTTAAATATTTATAAATAAATTTCTATATATTATAAAATATTTTATCATTATAATATTATATTTAATTATAATAATAATATGATCACATTGAGGTCTCTGAGGACCCCCGATCACTAATATTTTTCAATATATGTAAGGGACTAGCCCTTTTAATTAGTTAGTTTGTTTGTGTTATTAGTTAACTTTGGACTTTAACTTAATTCACAAAACTTTCTTTGTCTTCTCTGTCAATCTCCTGTGCCACTCTTTCTTCTTCTTCTGTTCTTTTCTCTGTCTTTTTCTTACATTTACTTGTGGTTGTTTAGGATCTTTGGATAGCTCTCCAACGAATTAGTCTTCATAATTACTCTTAAATAGAGTGTAGTTGAGAAGTACTCTCTCATGTATACTTCTTAGTTCAATCTCTCCTTAATATAGGGGACTGAGTTAGTTAATCAAATGGATTTTCCACGGTTCAAAATTGTGAAATTTGTTTTTGTCGTGGGCTGTTATTAGTCTTTGAAGAAGTTTAAATCTTATTTCTTTGGAGTCGAAATTTTAGAATTAACTTAATAGTAGTTTAGTTTAAACTTCTTTAGGTTAAGTATAAATATCCTAATTGATAATGTATTCCCCTTTCATCTACTAGGACTTATTTTTTGGTTCTTCGTTTATCAGAAACTGGCCAGTTTCTGATCTGTTGATGGTAGTCTATTTAGTAGTCTCTACCCTATTTAGTAGGTTTTTGGGTGATTCTCCCTGTATCTTATCAGTTTTACTGATTTATTGTTAAGGAATCTTGCTTGTATTTTTCGGTGATTCTTCGCATATCTTATCGCGAAGTGAGGGTGATTCATCAATTAATTGAGTAGTCTATTTAGCAGGTAGATTTTACTATTAGATAGTGTCAAGAGAATCTTGCTAATTCTATACTAGCTAGGAGGGAATTTTGGAGTTAAAGAAAGATGGCTTCTTTTATGTAGCTCCTATTTGCTCCTTTTAGTTGGAGGCTCTAGTTCTGAATTCCCATTGGTTGGGGTTTTGTTGAAGGGGTTTGTGGGAGTTGTTTTTAGAAGTATTTTGTTTGTACTAATTAGCTTCGGAGGGTTGGTTCTTGATCTTCTTCCCTTTTGCCATGAGGGGATTAATGTGGTATTAGGGTGGTAGACTGTTGAAGATTTGTTAGAATTTTTGCTCTTAATTGTAGGTGGAGTCTTTAAGTGAAAAGTTTGGTTAAGTTGGGACATACCAATTTTGTCCGCTCCAGTGTAGTGTTGGTTGATTTAGAGATCTTTATTCACTAGGAATTCTATGATTCTTGGGGTGGACTCCATACCAATCGAAGGTCTGGTATTAATGGTTTGCTCTTCCAAGTTGGTGTTTGGAGTTGTAGTGGTCGTCTCGCTTTTTGTATGCGTCATTAGAATCGTGTTCTGAGCTTGTGTCGGATGAGTAACCATCTGATGATTCACTATCAGTTTGCCAATAGTCTGAGTCTTATCCAAGTTCTGCTTAGCTGTACTATCCTAAGTCTTGGAGAGAGTTGGCTGCCTTATCTCTAAAAAGAGGGGCTCTTAGATTGAGTGACTTCTGGTCGGGGACTAGGTTCATCTAATCATGTTCCTTTTAGTATCAATCTAATTTAATAATTATGTTTAATTATAATATATTATTATATTTAATTAAGTTATGATCTCAATATGATTCTATGGCCTCTATTATCTCCATTATCGGAATTAATGTTCCCATTTTGTTTACTTTCTCATTAATTATTATTATTTTCTTAAGTTTAATCTTAATTGCCATAATTGTATTTATACTTAGTTTTGGATTTCTTTCATATAACTTCTCATTTATTTCATATTTATTAATGATAATTTGTAATATTTCCTGCAAAATATTAATATTCATTTATTCTCAAATGCATACATGAGTGGTATATTTGTTGATTCATACACATATTGATTATTCTTTCATATATATATATATTGATTATCCTGAGTTAATTTTGATTTGTACCTTGTCAGTGTAGTTGAGTGGATGCAACTACTTTCATTTCAAATTAAGCTTCAATTTTTAATGTTTTATCTTTTTGCTTGATTCTATTCTAATTTATTCTTTTCATTATGTTTATTTACTACATTGATGCTGTGTTACCAGTTATTTAATTAAATATTTATGTCGTTTAATTTTATCATAAAAAAATGAGCTGTTAATGTTTACTTAAACATAATTTCTATTTTACTTTAAATTTAATTAAAAATTATAACGATGATTTCTTAATTATGAAACTGCAAATATCTTGAATTTCCTCAAAGTACTAATTTTTTGCAAATTGCTTCTTGTTGGTAAAGTCTTGATCCAAATGTGTTAAAAGTAACTATCTAAATTACTAATTTTTTTTATTAATTTTTTAAGGTTTAATATTTTAGATTAGTTGGTTCAATAATTATTAATCACCTTCTACTTTTTTATTATATTCTTATAGCCTCTTGGATTATTGAAATCTTGAGTTGATTTCGAGAGCTAATCTGTTATAAGTGATATTTCTTAATATAATTAGTAATATTCAGCAATCACAAATATTTTAGTTAATAATTTATCCTTTAAGTTATTATAAAAAATTTGATTTCGAATAAGGCATATTTACAGAGAATATCAAAATATCTTGAGATTTTATTATTATTTTAGCTTCTTTTTAATATAGCTAGAATCATTTTGGCAAATAATTATTTCAGATAGCCATTTATAAATAGATTGACTTTTATAAGAAATGTTTTAAATATAATTAGGATTATGATTTTATTTTAAAAGTTACTTAGTAGATTTGTATTCACATTTCGGTAGTTAATATCATTTTAATATTTAAAGAATTTTATTTATTATATTCTAACTCAAAAAACTCAACTTAATCTAATTTTTTCACATATTCTCTATAATGAAAAGAAAAATTTTACTTTTCATTTAAGTATATTTCTTGTGAATTTTTATCTCTTAGCATCTTTTAAGTTAATCTATTTCAATAGGTAATTCAAATATTTTCATATTTATTTGGGCCTTTCTTATTATATTTATGCCAAATTGTACATGTCTGAAAAAATACATACTCAAATTATTAAGTTTGCTGAATTTTTTACAATTCTCTCTAATGATTTGTCTTATTAAAAAAGAAAATTATAAAATGATATCATAAATCATTTTTATTTATACTATTAGTTGTAGTTATTTTTTAAGTTGCAATAACTATGCAATATTTTATTAATTGAATAAATTTTTACTAAATGTTTGTGTCAAGCAACTATACTGTCCATTAAATGATTCTTCCATTTTGTCTGAGGAAATAATTGTATTCGATATTTTATAAATCATAAATTTGATATTTTTATATTGATAATAATTTTTGGCTATTTTGTATATTAATTATGATAAAATAGGAATAATTTTTTTCTCTATTCATTCGATCCTAGCTAATTTCTTAATTATCTTTAAGAATTTTTACTAATTTTGAAAAAGATTTTTAATTTTAATTTTTTAATTGTTATTTCTATATAATAAAATTGACCTATTCTACCTTTTAAAATTTATTGAAATTAATGGAAGAAGTGAATCAATGAGGTAAGTAATTAGAAAGAATAATAATTAAGTACGAAATTTAAGTGCACACGAAACTTTTTAATTCTAAACAGATAGTACTGGTTTTTTCACCTGTACCTTCATAATATCATGAATCTTTTTTTATCCCATTCTTTTGGCATCAATTCTGGCACAGTCTTTCTTTTTCAGAAAGTTATCGCTTGCCTCAACTTTATTTGTTTCTAGGAAATCTTTATATTCCTTGGCTTGTTATTTTTGGCTTTGTTAATTTTTTTTATCATCATAGATATATCATTCAACAGGGACATCCACTCCGAGATCACTCAACTAGAACTTTTGATTCTCTCCATCTTCTTCAATTTGGAATTATTTTGCATAATTCAAAACTAAAGCATTCATTAATCTTTAACGAATATTTTTTCAACATATAAAATATCGATTAGATCTTTTAACGAAAACGATTTGATCTTCACAGATATTTTCCGCGCTATCTTCAAGATTGCTAAATAACTCTCTGTTTTTTTTGTCTTCCTTACTTTATCTTTTTACTTAGGTTTGTTTGTCAAATCTTTTGACAGCACTAAAATCGCATCTATTTGTTCAATAGATTATTAAAGTACAGTTAATTTGAATTAAAGTATATTTATGATTGTTCACGATAGCTTTCTTGTCGTTGGAGAAATCTGCCCTTTCTATAGTTGACAGATTTATTACACTTTTCAAAGTCCATAGATTATATCAATTTACGGTAGCTCACTCAATAAGTGTTATATTATAGATATCTGGGTCTGAAGGTCTGATCTTGAAAAAGTGATATTTTCATTGGGCAGAAAATAACAACGAGTGATATATTTTATGATAATTTAAAATGCCTTTTTCATTTATATAGTTGAAATAAATTTTACACTTTACCTTGACCTTGGCTAATATCATTTTGTATCAGCTCAATAAATCCAAACCCCAAAACTCCTTAATGAGGTTTATAAGTACTTTGATTCGTAGGGTAAAGTTGGGGTCTTATTGGGGCTAGTAGAGAAAACGCAAGTTTTATGTTAATTCTAAGTATATTTAATTAAAACAAACTTTATTTGCTTATCTTTGTTGTATTTCTTGAATCTTGTCTCTATAGTGGTTCAAGCATGCCATTTAAAGATTATCTAAGATAGGAGGGAGCTCTTATGATTATTATCTCAACTATGTTTCTAATTTCTTAACATTCATCTTCTTGCTTTATATGCTTCTGAGCAATACTAATTGATTTGTTTTCATACTTAGTACAAAAGTAAGACATGCCATAAATATCAATTTTTAATATATTAGCAGCAACTGTCCATAAATCCCATTAAACTTAGCCATTCGACCAATTCTCTCTTATTGGGAAGTAACCTGGTGTCCAAAGACCATTTGTTAATGCAACAATCTCTTATCGTAAAGCCCTTTTGAAATCGATGACAACAACGTCGAAAGTAGAGAGGTTCAGCATTTCTTTTTCAGGCTTAAAATCTCTATGAACATATCCAAGTTCATGCTACTCCCAGACACCCTTAATCATATCTGTCTTTCAACTCATCTGGGTATATGTTTGATAAAGATTGTCTCTAAGAGTTATTTCATATTTCTTTAGCCTTAATGCGATAATACTAGAGCCTGAAATAACACCGTCTAGCTTAAACAAGTTCTTGCAATCTTTTTTTTTAAGCCTCTCTAAGAACTATATATACTTTAGAAAATTCCTTCTGATACTGCTAATTTTAAATGAGATTACTGAAAGCTATACCTTGTATGCATACTCATCAGCTACCATGAGTTTTGCCTTGCTAGGTAAGTTTATATTCAAGAAGTTTTCTATACAACTGCTAAGATCAACTGCATTCAATGCAGGAATATACATAGCTCTCTCTTAGAAACATGCTAAAAAGGTATTGTCTGCAGGTTGATTCATTGTTTCAAATAGTTTCTGCCTCATGAGCTTTTCCTGCTATTCTCTTTTAGACTCAAGAGTATTTGATTTAATCTTCGTAGGCATTTGTTATTTAGTTTCTTCATCTAATCAAGAACTAAATAAGGAGATGGTTTTACATGCGCATCTTAACTTTAGCTGTATGACTTCATTCATTTAGTGCACTAATACCTGCCATCTTCCTTATCGTGATTGAAATCTACCTTAGCCTTTCCTGAGTTTATCTCTTTAATATGCTTCTTCAAGTTTTATTCAGTTAAGTCTTTACATTTAAATGTTTTTAATTTTTCATCTGGTAGCTCTTCTTTTTCTTCCTCAACATAATCAATTTAAGTTTAAACTCCTATCTCAACGCCTTCTGGTTTAAAATTTCTTTAATAAAAACTTCTGCTTCAAACTCAAAAGCTTTTAGCTCTACCTCCTCTCAACATAAATAACTCCTTGCTTTTTAATGGTGCCAAAGTTTAACTATGATTAATCATTTCCAAGAGAAACTGCTATTTTATTAAAGTAAGCCATTTTGTTTAAATTCAAATTTAAATTTCTATTATAAAGTTCTAATAATCTCTCTTGTTAAAATAAATTTGGATAGGAGATGGCATTGTAAAAATAATGATTAATTTCAGGTCTTAGGGGTCATTTATAGATAGTTTATATCTATAATTTTTCTCGCTTAATACTTAATAATTTTAGTTAGGTACCAACTGATAAAAAATTAAGGTTGATACTGATACCAATTAGGTTTGAACTATTTTGGAACTTTTCCATTAAACCTCATTATTTTATAATCTGGTATAGATGAAGTTTTAATATTGTAGGAATACATTTGATTTGGGAAATTAAAAAAGAGATAATTTAATAAATATATAAATTCGTGGCAGTTAATTTTCTTGAAACCTGGACAATATGGTACTTGTTCGATAGAGAATTCAAAATTAGCTAGACTTTACTATTGGCGGCATGGCTCTATCGTATTCCTAGAGTGAGATAAATCGATTTTTATTTTTGGTGGTTTTTTTAGTTGATATTAATGTCAAAATTGAAGCGGAGTTATCTCGTTCTAGGAATACGATAGAGCCATACCGCCTATTGTAAAGTCTAGCTAATTTTGAATTTTCTATCGAACAAGTACCATATTGTCCAGGTTTCAAGAAAGTTAACTGCCACGAATTTATATTATTATTTATTTATCTCTATTTTAATTTCCCAAATCAAATGTATTCCTACAATAATATTAAAATGATAAATCTCATTTGGTGATAGTACTAATTAAATTAAAAAAATTTTAGTACTAATTTAATGGAACAAAATTTTTAAAAATTGGATCTCCATTAATTTTGTTTGTTACTGTGCAAACTTTCTTCACATACCTTTAAAAAATTGACAAACTATATGATGCCGATATTTTATTGTAAGTTGATAAACTATAAGATCCAAAAGCCTATAAATTATAATTTAAAATTCATTAATAGAAAGAAGAACAATCAAAACCCCAAACCTCTTCAGTAGTTTGATTGAGTTTTTGATTGATAAAAGTAGACTTTTAGTTCATACATTATTAGGGTTTTAATAGGGTTTATGTTTGGGATTAGGTTTTAAATGTTTTGTAAATTAGAGTGAATTTTAGGTTTTGTATTTTAAATATTCACTCAAAAAGTACATTTGCATCATGAGGCAACTTTCAAAATTTAATTTCTCCAAACCAACTAATTATCTAGTCGATTGTATGTTCTGCTCTGTAGTTAAGGTTCAGAATAATTTGCTCAGGCATATCTCTCATTTCACCTTTAATCTTATTTTGCTTTATATACTGCTGGATAATTTGCTTTGAATCTTTTTCTCTTCTAAAACTGTAGTAGTCATTTCTTTGCATATCACATTCTATTATTACTGCTGCTAGAGCCCAGATATCCCGCCTAATATGACCATCCCTCCAGTCTTCTCTCTCTTGTACTTTAGGGTTTCTTATATTCTTGCAATAAGAGAATTTTATCCTTTACCAATTTTTTCATTAATCATAGTATTTTAAAGGGCTTATTTTTGAATTATAAATACTATTTAAAGCTATATTATAAATAAAAGATTATTCAAAGAATATTCATATCCATCATAAACTCATAATTAGCGCAATTTTTCTTTTAAAAAATATATCGATTAGTTGTTCTTACATTGTTCAATTCTATCAAATGAATTATTTATTAAAAAAGGCAAAGAAAATAATAATTTAACCTAATATTTTCTTTAACCTTGTATTAATAATTTACCTATAAAAATATATTTAATAAATCAATAATAAAAATTTTTTAATTCAAAAATAATATAGATTCTAATCATAATACAATAATATAAAAAATAAATTATTCATAAAACATTAATGATTGTGCTATATTATCAATATAATCTAAAGCCTTCCAAAATTACAAAACAAAAAAGTTATATTATGAGGCTAATATTTAAAGTCTTAAAACCACTCCCTAGATGATATTTATGTCTTTAAATAACGTGATTAATGGGAATTAATTAATCTATTTTTTAACTCAAATATTTAAATTAAGCAATATAGTTCAACTTATGTGATATATGAAATGGAATATAAATTATATAAATCCTTATTTTATTTATTATTGCAGTCTATTTTTTATTATAACAATAAGAATGGATATCTTATTAAATGAAATATTATGTTTATTCTTACATTTGATCTCATTTTTTTGGATTAATTTTTCTTCAAAGCAGTAATTTTACAATTAAAAAGTTTAAATTTGATATTAAACTATTATTTTAATTTTTCATGCAATTGATATCTTTGATTAACAGAAATGGGCACAAAAAGTATCATATTATTGAATTATTATTTTATATAAAGTGTTTTTAATAGGGTACCTGATTTAAATGAGCACATAAAATCATATACCACTAAGTAATATTGAGGAACTTATACCATTTTAAGCATAGTGATGAGTTTTATGGTGTTTAAATAAATCAATTACCACAGAATAGTATTTAAAATTCGATTTCTCTCAAAAAATTAAAAGTAATGGGAAGAAACGCTATTGATTATGTATGATGTAACATTAACTGAGTTTGATTTGATCATTTTTCAGTTAAGTTATCCTTATCACAACTTCCTGCTTCATCAATTTTGAAATCACATATAGTAATTTAATTTCAATCTTTCTTATCTTTTGCAATAAGTGAATACCATTTTGTTCTTTAATTTATATGATTATCAAAAATGTGTTAATATGCTATTTAGAAATTTACAATTTCAAGTAAAATGAGAACGAAACTTAACATAGAGAGTATATCATCATATCAATAAAATAAAATTATTAGAGAAAAAGATATTTGTCTTAAAACAAGCGCCTTATGATTATTATATGAGTTATACTTAGATTTAAAGTCGAAATTTAGAAGAAATATAATTGTATAATAAACATATATTAGATTAATTATTTTTCTGATGTTTATTAATAAATTTTCCTTGAATTGCTTCATTATCATTCAAGAAATTGATCCTTAATATGCTTAAATCCTTAAGATTTAGAAAATATCAACAGAACTAATAGAATCATTCTTAAATTAACAACGAAAATTACAAGTCTACTCAGAAAGAATTTTTCGATTCATTAAGCCAAATTAATAATAAAAAACTTTAGAAGTATGTTAACTTTTATTTTATACCTAGTCTTAAAATCTAAAAGTGAAGATTTTAATTAATAATCAGAGCATTATTATTGTTTTTGTATTCATTTTATTTAAGTTTTCAGCAAGTTTAAAATTTAAATTAATTTGATATGGGCCTTAAGAACTTTTAAAATACTGCAATATCCTAAATTAAAATTCTGAGGACCATGTCTTGGAATTTATGAAAGATATTTTAGATATCTCTCAGACTTTCAAAGGAGGTTATATCCTACTACAGACCACAGATCGTCAAATTGCATAAAAAACAGAAATTGTCTTTCTAGTTAATTGATTACTACATGATTGTAATTTCTAGGGCGCATACATTCCGCTGAGCAACTCAATTAAGTAAACCAAAAAATTATATAAAGAGTGTAGGAATTTCCCCTCACATAAGATTTCAAATAGACTATGATGGGAAATCTTATTATACATACCCATGGAAAGATATAACTTACAAGAGTACTTAAGTCATTAAAATAATACAATCCAACATAGAAACAAAAAGTGAAAGAGTGCTAGCCTCAACATCAGATCATAAAATTCTAGCTTCCTTCTAGATAAATGAGAAGTGATTTATAAAAACTAATATTAATATAAGATCTCAAAATAAATAAAAGGAATTAATACAATAACGGTCATGGTCAAATACATCAAAGAATGCTCTACAAGATCAACTAGAATAATTTGAAATTAATGTAAGAACTCCAACGGACATATATAATATTAAAGAAAAAGATAAATTAAATTAACCGTTTAAACCAGAGATTGAAAATTAAAATCATAAAAATAATAATATATATGTATTTATATAGATAAATTAAAATAACCCAGTTTCACAGGTAAAAATATCAATTGTCTTTTTACTGAATAGATTCCATTAGTAAACTTGCAATCAATTTCCAAGCTAAGTCTGCGTTCGTTTAATAAATTGAAAACAAAATGAATGACCATCTATTATCTAAATATGAATTCGGACTAAGTTATAAAGAGGAGATATATTTTAAGCTCCAGTGCTAGAGAAACTATCAAGGAACAAAGCATTTTGTACAAACCATAAACTAAACAATATATTGAGAAATTAGAAGAATTGCCTAAAATAGTAAATATGATTGATATCTTATTTGACGGTAAACTCAACACCCCTATATACCTACTAATAGGGAAACTATTGATCCTTTTATAAATATTAACAATGATAGAATGTAGTCAGTGAACATAGAAAGATTTATCATCTAAACTTTGTCTGCGATAACAAAATTCATCGAATTAGTCTGGCAAGTCCTAATTAAAGATATATTATGGAAAGTAATTTCATTTAAACAAATGGCAAGTAACCAGAATTTATCAATACCCCCTAAGTAACTTATGTTATGAGCAAAATCTAAAAGGGCATCATGCAATTTCTATTAATCTAAAGAGCAGATTCGAAAGAATTAACAAGCAGTAACTATTATAGATCATCTATGATCATTGTATCAACGAATATGATAAACTAGCCTAGCACCTAGAAACTTTAAACAGCGACCAAGACGTTTCAATGAAGTTAGAAGACCACAACTACTACAAAAAAATGAAGTTGATAATGAAAAAAAAATAAATTAAAACATAGAAGAGTTAAATGATTGAAAATAAATATAGACCTGGATTTGAGAGCAATTACTATAATTTCAAATGGATGAGACACTCTTGTAATTTGAATAATTATTAATTCATTAATTACACCATTTTATGGATAATATGCTGTTAAAGAGTGCCTAAGTACACCTCCTCTATAATTTACCTTTACTAATACTTATTTTTTATTTTAATTATCAAATAATTATAATTATAAGAAAAAAAGTTAATGTTATTCTCTACTCATGACTTTTTGATCATTCACAAGAAATTAAAATTAATATCTCTATTTTGTGTTCTCCATTAATTTCTTTATATTTTCCACTAATCATTAAAACTACTTCACCAGCTGTTTTATATTAAACCAGCTTATCTTTACACTTAATAGACAAATGATCATCCTTAATTAAAAATGTTAACCTAATTGTTGACTCTTCGTATTTTAAGTGTAAATTTACAATTTAATATTAATTTTTATTATATGATGGTGAGTTAACTATCATTTTAGTTATTATGGTGATAATTCCTCTTCTAATCTATTCAAATTCCTATTTTATTATTTAGTACAATCGATAACCAAGCATGAGATTATATTCAAGCACTGAAGTTACTCAACAATTATATTATGTATATTTTACTCAAACTAAATGAGCAATTTTAAAATATTGGAGGATTCCTTTCACCAGAATTTTTGTTTATTTGGTTAATTTTTTAAATTTTCAAGTTAAATTGTCTGTTTAAATATATAAGAACCTAATATAAAAAATTAAAATAGCCTAAATATCAACGTGAAAGTTATTAGAAGGCATTATTGGAGAATGAATCATGCTTTCTGTTGTTGGCATAACAAATATAAGTATTAACGTAAATATTCTTAAACTCATTTGACTGAAATTCTAAATAGAAAAAATGACTATTGTGAATCAGATGTTACAGCATTGTAGAAAATAATTGAAAGATTTATACCGATGATTTAAAGAAGCTATTCAGTAATTAAATTACCTACTAATTATTTTTTGATTGAATTAAAGAATACCTGACATGATAAGGTGCATATTCGTTTTATTAAATGTAATTACTAATACAAATTCAAACAATAAAATTTTGATTTAGGACTTATTCAATGGAATAAATGGTAAGTTCTTGTCCTTGGCTACCGCACTTTATCATACTATTCTTCTTATTAACCAATATCCTTGCCGCAAAAATATGATGCTTTCTTATCAATAGATTTTTATATTACATATATAATGGTGATATTGATATATTTTAGACGAGATTAAATAGTTTCAGATTAATGAAAGGTGCTGCTTAAAAAGAGATTAGTTTATTGTCATTTTTAAACACTTAAATGGAGATGACATGAACGAATCAAAAACAGTTTAATTAATTATTAGGTCAAATTTAATCTTTACCATATATTACTTGTAATTATTATAGAATTTAAACAAAGCTAGAGATAATATTTTTGCAAATTTAAAAAAATTTAATTATACTTTTCTTTTTATTTTGTTGATCGTTAGTTTTTTATATTAGTTATGTAATCATAATATATTTTATTTCATTTATTATTTAAAACAGTTTAATAAATAAATTATAAGATTATTTAAATCTTCTTTTTGATAAGGCAACAATTTCTATTTTATTAATATAAAATGATAATTTTTTAAAAAATTAAATTTTAATCTTATTTAATGTGGAGAAATAGCAATTGAGTAGAAACCAATGAAATAGCAAGTGAAAGAGAGATTGAAGCCTGGGAAGAGAAATTTAATGATGATTTGGACGATTTCTCAGACAGTGATAGAGTGGGCAAAAAAATAATTTGTTCAGGCTGCCTAAAGACTTTTTTGCGAAAAGCTGCCAACCAACTACCCTGTTTTTCCATATTTAATAAATTTTTAAGATAAGTAAAACTTTGAGTTTGATTAAGGTTTGCTTTTGTTTAATCATTTATTACTTCAGGAACCACAAGTCTACGTGTCTTTAATCTTTGTGAATCTGTCGTACTCCTTACTGCTGCTATAGTTGTAAACTCACTTAAACAAATAATAGTCAATGTCAGTTGGGACCAAGCTAGCCTGTCCATTAGATTGCATCATTCAAATAACCTACATTAACGGTATCAACATAACTCGTTAAAATGATAGAATTATTTAGTACTATGGGAGTCATATCAAACAGATTATTGAACATTAATTTTAAATAAACGAATAAAGATATTATTAATTTAGGTTAATAAAACATAAAAAAGACATATCTTCACATAATTTTTTGAAAGATATATTGATGTTGATATGTTAAGGAGAAATCTTATTTAATAAAATAAACAAAAATTTATTCAAAATATCGAGTTTTTGGAAGAGGCTCTTCTAATTTAGAAATATTGATTCAATAAGTACTAAAAATGCTCATAAGATTAATAAAATATAAGTAAATTGCAAGTATTTGTACCATTAATTAATAATTTTGAATAAAACTTTGCTTGTACATCAATCTTTAGAATTTAGATCAAACTAAAATGTTCATTCAATAAATATAGATCAATTAATACTGTAAATAAAAATAGTTTAATGAAGTCACAATTCATAATCCGTAAATTTTTTAAACATTGATAACATAAAAATATATATTTATTTAACGAAAAATAAGATATATTAACACAAGCAGTATAAATATATAATAATTAAATGAAAATATAATATTGTTATCCATAATTAAATTAGATTTATAAATCAAATTGGAATTATTTTATCATTAAATTTGATGAAATAGAATATAAGTAATTAATTATAAAAATGCAACATAAAATCTACAATAAGATAATGAGGATTCAAAAACTTAAAAAGATATAAAAAAGTCAACAAACAAATATTATCCTAAAGATATATTGTAATAATCATAAGAATTATTTTTAAAATAATTAAATATATGAAGCTAATGAAAATATAACATAGATAAATAAACTTCGCTATGGAAACTAGAATCCTATACTTACCACTTTCTTTATGTAAGTTTTTATAGGATAATTTTCTCCCAAAAAACAGAACCTTCCTGACAATTTTTACATCCATATAAAATATTTAACTTATTATTTGTAGCTGAAATAAAAATCCTGATCATTTAAACCTAGATAAATTGAACTATCTTATTTCGCAAAACACTCTATTAAAACTCAAATTATTTTCAATACTGATAGAGCAAAAATATATCATCAATAGTTTCCAGATTCAAGGATATTTACAATTAGTCTTTGAAATTTATGTTAAAAAGATTGAGTGAAATATAAAAATGAAAAATAGAAAAAAACATGTACACTTTCACAATCCAAAAACTCACAAATCTTTACTGTATAACTCTTATTATGCACTTTACTTTTAAGCCATTCAAACAAGTAAGTCATAATTTATTTAGATGAGACTGTTTTTAATCCTCATAACTATATTAATGCATGGGCCAGTTTCTGTTAAAATAAAGGTTTTTATAAGAAGGCATTCAAAACCCCAAAGCCCTTTCAGTAGTTTGATTGAGTTTTTGATTGATAAAAGCAGAGTATTAACGCATACTTTATTAGGGTTTTAAAAGGGTTTATAGTTTAAATATTAGTAATTTAATTGAGTAAGAAAGCGATTTTTTAAAAATATTTCACATAAACATAAGCTTAGAGTCATGTGGCAGTTCTCTGAATTTTAATTTTTCTAAGTGGCTGCTTGATTATATCTATCGTAACATCGTTATCGTTGCTTAGCTTGATAATAGTTGAGCATGTAAGTTCTCTGAGGCCCCGTTAATTTTATTTTAACGAGATATTGTTTGATCCTTTACTTAGAATCTCCCTCACTCTTGCAGCTAAAGTAATAGTTCCTTGGCATGTCACTCTCTATTATTATTTCTGCTAATGCCCATATATCCCTATCAATATCTCTGTCTCTCCAATCTTCTCTCTCAGGAAAATATCCATGAGTGCTTCTCACATTTCCTAACACAGAGGTTTGCACTCTAAAAGCCCTGTTGAAATCAATAATATAGACTCTTAGAGGTTGAAAGCTCATCATTATATTTTCTTGTTTTAAGTCTCTATGAACGTAACTGAGCTTGCAAAGTTCTTCTATTCCTTCAACTATCTACTGGACTATCTAGCCAATTTACCTTTGGCATCTATTGTCAGATAAAAACTCTCTGTAAGTCATTCCTAGGAGGGGAGCCTAAATGCTACGTAATATTTTCCAAGTAAAATGGCATCAAGCTAAATAATATTCATGCACTCTTTAAATTTTGCTTATTAAAGAGCGTAATACTCGTTAGCAAATTCCATTTAGAACTTGTCATCAGCAAAAAAGTAATTGAAAGGATAAATTTTATAAGCATATTAGTCATCTGTGATAACTCTCTTCTTCATTTTATCCTCTAGAGTGAGATAACTTTCAAGACAAGAATATATGTCAATAATTTTTAAGAGAGGAATCTTCATCGCCTCAATTTTTACCATGATTTTATTTATCTCAAAGACAGGAAAGTTCTTGACAGCTTTCTTCATTTTGACTTACTTCTTTACTTCAACCCTAAGAGACTCGGCAGTATTTCTGGATCTTATCTTTTAGAGGAATCTATTCCCTGTAGGTTCATGAATAAAGACAAAGCTTTGATTGTGCTTTTTCTTTAAGTGCACTTTGAAGTCTCTTGTATGAGAATATGGCTTCTCACAGAACTCACAGATATACTTGCCATCCTTCTTTTATGCTTGAGATATAACCTAAGCAAATTGTTGTGTATAACTCTCAAGTGTCTTTTATAAGTTGACTTGTAGAGGAAAACTTTATATCATTCTTTACATTAATAGTCAACTATGCTTGATAATATTTAATGCTCTATGGCAGGATGTTTTCCTCCTCCTCAATATGCTCTTTCTCTTTGATGAATTCTTTATTAATTTATATTTGAATATCAATGGTTGACTCATCAAAAGTATCATAAGCAGGCTCCCTCTAAGTGCAGCGTCTCTGGCCTCTTCTTTTTTGTTGTTGCTGGAATGATAACTTTTATTGACTTTCTCTCTTATCAAAAGGTAGGAGCTCATTTTAGTTTGCTGATATATTTTAATATAATAATGATAAAAACTACCTAGAAATACTCTAATAGCAGTGTATATGACACTCTGGTGAATTCTTTACTGAGAGATAAGTGAATTTAATCATCGAACTGCTGTAAGTTGACATATTTTATGAGTATATTTTACATTTTACTAAATTAAAAAGCTCCTAAAAAAGTTTTGTTTCTCTAGGAGGTCCTCCAAATAAAGTTTGAACTTAATTTGGAGGACCTCCTAAAATAATTAAACATTATTAGGAGCAATTTAATGGAGATAGATAGATAAAAATGGAAATCAATCTGTGAAACTTGGAGCAAGTTTATCAATGCTTTCCGCATATCTTTTCATGGTTGACCTCCAGTTGATATATGCTATTCAAAAATTCCAACATTACGCACTTTAAAATATATTTCAAAAATAAATTAAATTTTTTATTTTATTAATGATGATCTTACTTAAATATTGATTTAAGAATCTTAAGATTTCTCATAAAAATTTACTTATGTAAAATTTCAAATAGAGATTAAAATTAGAATTTTCCAATATCAGAAGTGAATTGAATTATATGAATCAAAGGGAATTTCCCTTCTAGAATTCTATTTATAAAATGAGATATAAAAATTTATAAAATATTTTTATCGAATTATGTGTAGATTTAAAAGATTTAAGATATAAATTAAATCAAATTAGTCAAACAGTAAAAAAAATAAACAGTGTTTGAATAATGATTTCATTTAATTAATACTAGTTGTATTTATTAATTATTACATATTTAAATAATTTATTTAATTGTACAATGATAATTTTTTACATAAAACATGTAATATTGAGGTAATAGCCCTCTGGCAGGGAGATAAAATAACTTATGATAACCCAATATATCGGTTTCTAAAACCTTTATTAATCTTTTTATGAAGTTTTACTTAAATATGAAAAGGTTTGCAATATTCTATTTTCATTTATATTTGTATATTTATCAATAACTATTCTAATTTCCAAAGTACTCAGTTGTTTATTTAGCTTTTTAAAAAAGTATCATTAAGTTGAATAAATTTTAAATCTTTAATAATTAAGGAACTATGTGAATAATTTACAACTGAGTATTCAAGGAATTAGAGTAGTTATTGATAAATATACAAATATAAATGAAAATAGAATATTGCAAATCTTTTCATATTTAAGTTAAACTTCATAAAGAGATTAATAAAGGTTTTAGAAACCGATTTATTGGGTTATCATAAGTTATTTAAATGTTTGAAAGAGTTTTAGATTATTTCAAAACTTTGAGAAAATTTTATCTCCCTGCCAGAGGGCTTATTCCGCCAATATTTTTATTGCTTCATTATTGTAGGAATACATTCGAAATTGGAAAATACAATTAATTAAATTTATAATAAATCAAAATTGTGGCAGTTAAAGTTGGCCAATTTGAATGATCTTGGGCTCATTCGATAGAGAATTTAAAATTAGCTTGACTTTACTATTGGCGTTACTATTATAATCGTATCCTTGGAGTGAGATAATTTCACTTTAATTAAACACCTTTAAATTCATTAAATCATACCCTCAAATTAAAGTCGAGTTATCTCTCTCTGGGGATGCGATAAAATAGTATCGCCAATAGTAAAGTCAAGCTAATTTTAAATTCTCTATCGAATGAGCCCAAGATCGTTTAAATTGACCAACTTTAACTGCTACGATTTTGATTAATTATGAATTTAATTAATTATATTTTTCTAATTTCGAATGTATTCCTACAATACTGCTAATATATGAAAGTTTTGTAGCTTATTTACAGACTTTTGATAAAATTATTGATAAAATTTATAAAATAATATGCCTTTAAGAAAAGTGCTCCATCCCTCCAAATAGGTATTTCAATATAAAAAATAAGTTTTAAAAAAGTTATTTAGAATAAAATATTCCCAAAAATTAGTAAAATAAACTTGGTATTATAAATATTTTAGAATTATTTGATTAACAATTCCCATTTATTAATGTAGGAGGTCAGTTTTATGACCTTTATTAATTAGTATTTAAAGTTGTTTAATAAATAGTATATGCTTCATCACTAATTAAATTAATTTAAAATATGAAATTGCCCAAGGATTATATTTCTCTGATTATCACAGCTAAACGCCATTCTCTCTCGTTCAAGAATTTCATGTTTGTAAATGCAATAATTATTATTGAATTTTACTTTAATATGCAATTAGAAAATAATAATTATATTGTAATATTGAGAATAGACAAAACTAAAAACATAATTTAATAATTGTCTTAATTTTAGTTAAAATTAAGGACAATTTAAAGACTAAACAAATAAATTCTGATGAAAAATTAATACATAGCATAAAATGAATTATTTTTTTTATCTAAAATGATAAAAAATATTTCTTTAATATATATTCTTTATATTTTAATTAATAATTTAAAAATAGCTTTTCTTAATATTTTGCTTAATTAATTTTATCTAAAAATATATATCTAATATGCTATAATTAAAATTAATTGCATAAAAACTTTTTATTAAATATTTTTAAATAAAAAATTAGTAAATTACTATAAAATAGTAAATCTCATTCCTCTTAAAAAAATTGAAATAACAACTAACTTTATTACATTTCTCCATTAATTTTTTCTATATTTCATGAATAAAATTACAATTTTTTATGATATAATGCTTGTTATAAAAAGCAACTATAGCAACCACTTAGCATTATTTTAATTTTAAGTTAGTAGAGATCTCAGCAGGCTTTTTTTTAATTTAAAAATCTTGAATGAAAAAGTTTTAAATAAGTTATAGAGATTCATTTTAAATATTTACTTTATCTCGAATGATAACTCATTCAATTAGTTTATGTTGTTTTGCAATCAAAGATTATCAAAATTCAAGTCATTAGATATTTTATTAAGAAAGGTTTTCATTACAATAAATCTTGCAAATAGGGGAAATTATAAATAAATACAATCTAAAAACGATAATTATTTTTAATATTGAACAATAAATTCATAAATATTATATTAAATATAATTGTTCTCTTCATCAGTTAAAAATATGTGTCCTTAGAATTCCTTAGCCTTATTTATGGAGCTTTCTTAGACATGTATTTGGTTATAAATGATTCCTCCTCAACTTATTCTTAAAATGTAGTAGAAGGATTTTCAATAAACTATTTGTGCATGTTTCGTTTAAATTTTGCAATCACTTAGAGATTTGTTTTTAAGAATAAAATTGGATAAAAACTTTTGTTCATTAAAACTTATAATCTTTAAGTTGATTGATCATACTTATCTCTAAAAACAGCATGATAATTACTTTATCTTAAGTAAAAGATCAGTTCAGAAAAAGTGTGCCATTTAAGATAATATTCTATAAAACTGAAAACCTATTCTTAAAATTGCAGCTATCTTTAAAATCAATATTGCTCTAATATTAATCTTTTTCATTGAGATTTTATCAAACAATGTCAATTTTACTCAAGATTCAAATTCTCCTAAAATGAGAATTTTTTTTTAGATTATTTTTAACTTTTGCAGGATGGATAAAATTAAAAATAAATGATTTTATTATTAATAATTTATTTAAAGGTTTATAGTCAATAATTGTCATACATTATTAATTTTTTAAAGTAATTGATTTTTATGTATCTATAAAAATTAATGAATTTTAGTATTGCCAATTATGCCAATTTAAGACCAATTATTTGCTTTTAGTAATAAAACTGTAAGAGTAAGAGTAGTGATAGAAAGCTTTATACTCATTGCTACTAAAGAATATACCAAATGTAACTCTCTAGTCATCTGAAACTGTTCCAATTAAAGCTATGAAGTTTTTGAGATGAGCTTTAATTTTACTGTGGAAATAATGTCATTAGTAAAAATGCCTAGGAGGCATTAGACATTAAAGGAACTGGTTGTCTTAAGAATCCATGACCAGTTTAATAGAATATAATTTAAAATTAATGGAGTTAATTTGGCATGTTCATTAATCCGTCTAAAAATCCATTCTACAAACCTGGTGAAGAATGAATTAATATTAGAATACGCAATATTAATGGAATAACAGGTTTCACTGAGTTAAATAGAGTGAAAACGTATTTTTATATCAGGAATTGTAGAAATCTAAATATTTAAATGGTACTTGATAGAAAAGAAAGATTAGGTGCTAAATTATCTTAACTTTGGGCACTTTTATTTCTTGGATGTCTAATTCTTAAGCCTGACCTTGAAAATTAGAGTAGTTCTGTTTGGTTATAACTTTTAGTTTTCAACTAATTTCTTTTTCAAATTTTAAAATTTAAATGGCGTTAGTACGAAATAGATTAGATTTGAGTTGATGAACAAGTGAATAGAGAAGAGGAAAATATTTTATTTAAAGATGTTAATGAGGAATATATTCTATTGTGAACAGACTATCCCGGAGCAATTTCAGAAGAATTGGCTGAAGCTACCGATGATATCATATACACTTTAAAGGACAAGATGTAAATGACATAGGTCATGGATATAGGTCACAAAGGGATATAATATTAATGTAAGAAATATTTTATAATTATGAATAAGGATTAAACTAATCAGAGATAATTCATAATACAGTTGGGAAGAAGAATACTCAAAAATACAAATATTTATCTAGCGATTGTTTTTAATCATTCTTTATAATAGATAGATCTATCTATCTATCATTTAAATTATAATTTCACTTTTATAGTAAATATTAATTCAGATTCTTTATGAATCAAATTCTGAACAGCAAATTATTCTTACTATTTTATAATAATTTAAAACAAATCAACTAAGCATCAACAAGTTATTTTATAATTAATTTACCTCAATATCAGCTAAATTTATTGTTGTTTCTTCTCTATTATTATATAGTAGAGAATCAATAGTAAATTTAATCAAGAAATTTAATAAAAATTGACTTTAATTTTAATTAAGAATTTTTATGAGAATTTTCAAAATTTGTATAACAAATAAAACAATTTGTTATGATCCTAACTAGAATTTGTATGATTCAAAAGCTATTCAATTTTTGCCTAAAAAATTATGATAAAATTATCCTGTTAATGCAACGCACTTAAGGAATCTACAAAACTTTAAATAGAAAAATTTATGAATAAATCGATTTTTATTCAAATCGCTTATGTTCAATGCTTCAAAATATATAATAATAAATCAGATTCATAAATTTAATTTGAAGGTTTTGGAATTCATCACAATTATAAACATTTTAATGAATAATATTAAGAAAAGTCAGTAGTCATGTATAAACATTTTTTAACATATATAATTAGACGATCACAGATAAAAGAACAATCTAAATTTAGTCATAAAATGTGATTCATTGGAGCACATTGTAAAAGATACTTCAAAATAAGGCAAAGTATTTTGAAAAAGCAAGTGCAACTGCTTTAAAATAAGTAATAAAATTTTATCTTTATAAAAATATAAAGTATGCTACTTACACAACAATTTATTTAAGTAAATATTTGAACCTCCAATTATATCTTCAGTTCAAGTGTGTTACTGAAAATTTACCACCTCTGTTTTCTCATTCATTTTTTTCATTATGATCCTCTCTTTCATTTATTAGCAATTCAACCATCTTTTGTTATTTGTACAAAAATTCAATTATATTTTTAATTAAATTTAGCAGAAAGAACTAATTTTATAATTGAATACTAATATATAGCAATCAATATTGCTATTCAATAAAATAATTATTTTTATTAGTTGGATAAATATTATGGAAGCTATTTGATCAGTGGGATCACATACTCTTGAGATATATTAATATCTATCATATTTACTTGAAAATTACTAATTGTATCTGTAATTATTTTAAATAATCTTTATATAATTTAAAAAAAATACTTATTTATTTTAATTTTTTCTAGTCTTTATTTCATTTTATTGGTTTAAGCAAGCCAATGAGTAAGTTTGTTTCTGGTTCATGTTTTGAAACACTCTAAAATTGGCACTTTTAAACAACTAATTCAGTCTAAAAGTCATTTAAGTAAGAATCTTGGCATTTATACTTATTTTTAAATAAGATTGACGCAAGCAGTCTATAAATTACTAATATTATATCAATGTTGATTGAAAAGCATCCTTTTGTTATTTTATCTAAGTTACGAGTCTTATTGTTCATAAATTATTTTCTAATTAAAATATAAATATATTTCTACGATAATAAGCTAATCAATTTAATCCTTTTCTGCTGAATATCATTAAAGATAGCATCAATCAAGTTTACAGCTACTGATATAATCATAAGCGAGAGTATTCATTGTAGTTGCCACTTGTAATATCAACATCATCTAAGACTGGACAATCTTTATCTTTATGATATTTAGTCTTGGTCATTATCATTTTCGAGCCTCAATGCTTCGATCCCTTTAAAATAGTGTTGTTAGATCTCAAAAAAAAGACTAGTAAAATTTAAACTTTAATGGTTACTTGTAAAGTTAAGTTAAAATGATATTATTAATGATGTTGAGAGAGAGAGAGGATTATATTATTTAATAAATTAATAATTGTATTAGTTTTATAAAACATTAAAGAAAGATAAATATGAATTGAAAATGCAAATAGGAATATGTCAATTAGTTCTGAATCATTTGTCAAATTACAAATTCAAAATTTCCTGCTTTTTCTCCTTCCTGGTTTCTTTCATAGATCTTGAGATTACAAGAATAATTAAGTAAATTGTTGCTTGAGAAGGTGTTATCTTTTCATCTCTTTTGATCGCTTAAATATATTTTTCATTTATATAATTATTTCATAAATATAGTTAAATTCTAAATAATGCTCTTTCAATTTTCTAGTACTTACTAAGCAATTAAAATAATCATTATAGCTATATTTTAATTGATTAATCTGTCAAATTTTATCATTTTGGCATTGTGATTATTTCGCTCTACACTTCAATCGACTTTTTAATTGGAATATTTTTCCATTGTAAAGTAATTAATCCTCATATTTAATTTAAGTAAATTTATATTAGAGTTGATTATAATATAAAACTTGATATTTTTACTATTTTTATAATGATTAATATGATCTGGAATTGCCTAATTGTTTCTTTGAAGGCATATAACTTTCAGACTTGCAGTAACAATTCTAATAGTATAAGGGTAATATTGGAAACATTAGTAGCTTTTATTGCTAAATTTCAAAGTTAATAAATTAACATAGTTTTAATTTAAAATGATCACTTATTGTTAGAGTCACACCTTTGTTGATACACTTCTTAAGAAAGAAATTTTATTAATGATTGGAATTAAAACAAATGGTATTAAGATTGAGAAATGAAAAATTTATAGTTCAAATGAGTATTGGTTCAGTCTTTTTGGAAACATATTGCCATAGCAACTCCATTCATTATTTAATAACTAATTTAAATCATTTCATTTTATTTAGTTCGCAAATTGAACTCTTTTCCTTTCGAGCTAACTTTTTTAATTTATTAGCCATATCATTTTAAGCTTTAAAATCCTTATAATTTTATGGTTAAAAATTGAAATAAAATATTTTTTAATGTAGAAGAATTAATTTGTTTTTATCCTCATTTTGAGTTTTTTTATAAGCATATAACTATTATTTAGATAGGCTTTGATTCATCTTAGCATAGTTTCATTACTATTTTTGTTAACAATTAATAATAAAAATGAATACTAGTTTCTTTTTAATTATACTTTGCAATAATTTTAGTATATCCGATTCTTTTATTTCAATTTTTTCATTCTATTATTATTCATTTTTTAATAAACTTCATTAATTCTTATTTAATACTATTAATACTGTTCTTTTTTTTCTTTTCTCGTTTATTAGTTTTTCTTCTATTTATTAATTTGTGATATTAAAGTTATCTAATAAACATAATAAACACTTTATTTAATAGACATTTATACTTACTTCTATGTGTTGAAAATACGTTTCGAATATTTTTTTAAACGATATATTTTTAGTAAAATTGTTTATTTGGATAGTTTGAATCTTATTATGAGGTTTATATCGTGATTATTTTTTCATCCTCATATCTTAAAAAATCAAAAATTTTCTTAAGACATTTATTTTTAATTATCTTTTGATTGTAGTAATGTTAAAACCCCATAATAACAATTAGTTTGTGGTTATGGTCAATTTATTTTATATTTATATTATTTTCTATAACATAAATAAACATATAAATATTTCTCTCAATATATTTATTTAAGATGCTTTCAATGTCTTATTCTTAGTAATTATTATTTATATGACTAATAAATTTGAAAAATAATTTCTAACTTTTCATTTTTGTTAGCCGTCAGTAACTTCAATCATTTGGAGGTTTACTTTTGCCATTAATTTATAATACTTCGTTTAAATAACTTTATCAATTTTAGGATATATTAAAAATGAATTAATTAAATATTAGCAATGGAACCATCCCTCACTTAAACTACTAATTTTGTTTTATATTGAAGCTTATTATTCTTATTTCTTAATAATGCTTCCTAATAATATATAATCAATGATTAAAATTAACATTTTGCAGAGATGGTTTATCGTGATGATCACTTATCTATTTTTTGTATTATTCAAACTTATCAAAGAAGTTCCTGTTAAATCTTCACATTTTCTTGTTTCACAGCCTCTAAATTTTCTCAATATTTGATCCTTTCTCTCGCCAGATCATTTGCTCTGGCTTTGATCCATTAATATCATTATTATAATTTATTCTTTTGATTTTAAATATGCTTTGCGTTTAAAGTATGACCAATTTTATCTGATTCTTTGAGTGAGATTCTATTAATTATACTGATTAGCTGGCCTTAATATTTCAACTTAATACTGCAATAGGATCAACCACAGATGCTCTATTCTCTACCGATTTTAGGATTACCTTATTTAATAAAAACTGTTAAAGCAAATATATATATAAGAAAATTATACTGCTTCTTTCCTTCTTTAATATAATAAGGTTTACCAGATAGCTTTAGGAATCTTCAAATAGAAACTGCAAATATTATGGTGTGGAAATACATCTATTAACTATTAAATTTTATGCTTAAGAATATTCAATAGATACTTAGTATAATCAAACATAACATATACCAATTATCAAACTATTTCACTTCATATTTCTATTAAACTTAATCATCTTAATGAATTAATCTACTGACTTCTTTATCTCCATTTTATATGCATCTATGACATTTATCAATATATTTAATTCTCTGGTTTATCTGAAGTTACTATAAAGATTTAATTACTTTGAATATTTAGTAACTTGACCGCCCTTAATTGATCACAATACTTAGTATAAAATGTATGCTCTAATTATTTCATATGGATTTAACATGAATTCTGATATTTAAGATTTAATTAATAATGATTAAGCAATATAAAATACATTTAGCATTTTACTTTCCTATTCTTTGATATGGGATTGTTTTAATAGACTTAAAAGAACCCATCCAGCAATCACATTAGATAAATAAATCAGTTCTTATCTAGTTAACCCGAAAGATTTTAATTTTATTGATATCATAATATATCAAAATTGCATAAATTAATTATTCTTAATTCTATAATAACTTTACCATAAACTTAAAACTCACTAAAACTTGTAAAATAATTTACTAAATTATACTAATCATCACAGGGTAAAGCCAATCTAAAATATAAACTGAAGAAATAATTAATAACAGGACATGCTGCTCATTAAATCCAAGAGTTGATATCTTTTAAAAAAGCTCTATGTATTGTTATCATTTGAAAAATAATGCATGCAGAGGCAGCAATCATAACATCGAGATAAATTTATTATTTAGATATATTAGCAAGTATTTATGGGGGAATGATTTTATGTAAATTAATATAGATGTAAACAAACAACTCAAATAGAAATCACTACTGATAAAAAGGGATTAAAGGCAATTTATTAAACAAAATATATATAATCAAACGAAGAGCTAACTATTAGTGCTTTAATTTTGCTATTCATTATACTTTATACTATGTATTTATAAGCATTAATTATATTATATCAGCAAATTAAATAAGTGAGCAAGATTAATACTTAATGAAGACTACCTAAATTTCTAAATTATTTCAATTAAGAAGAACAAATCTTAAAACTTAGGTAGACTCCATATACATAGATTAAATACACATAAATTCTCTAAAAAATATATAAAATCTGTTTTAATGGTTAATTAATTATAGTAGATGATTTGAGGTAGTCGCCCGAACTTTGTATATTTATATACTCCTTGCTACAATAACCTTTTTTTAATTTAAATTAAACATCACAGTATATTGATATTTCTTATATACTAAGGTTAAGTTGCTTTTTTGAGGTATCGAAAAGCAATCCTAAGTAACTCTTTCCAATTGCTATTTAAATAAGTTGTTTTAATCATGAAACATTTATAATTAAAAAAATGGGATTTTTTATTTAATATTCCCTATATCTTATTGCCAAATAATATGGCGAATCTTGCAGTACTTTGTTCTTCAATATGATCTTATTATAATATAAGCTGTGAAGTTTCTGCAAAAAGACAATCGAACAAAGTCATTTTAAGAAGGCTTAAGTTAAACTTCATTTTAGAATACTTTTAATAAAATCTCAATTTCCTCAATATTTTCAAAAACCTTCTCTATTTTGCCAATCAGCAGCAATAATTAAATTATATTTTTACTATGTAATTAAATTGTTATATTTATAAAAATATTCATATTTTTAATGTAAGATGAGTTAAATATATATAAATACTTAGACTTTAATATTTTATTAATAAGTAACCATCAAACTTAAAAATAATCTAACTCTGTTTTTGGAATCCTTATTTCAATACATTTTTTATGTAAGATCATCAAGATCTGTAATTTCTAATTAGATTATCCCCATCAGCATTAACTATAGTCTATCTTAAATCTTATATTTTTTTGTGGTTTCTTTTCTTCTTTATTCTTATTTTCCTATAACCTCCAAAACTCATTATTGAAATGATCTGAAATGTTTGCAAATTTATAACATATAAATATTAATTGGGAAAATAAGCAAATAAATTTTTAATTAAATTTCATCAATTTTAATTTTTAAAAGCTATGTTAAAGCATGTTATGATATGTTGGTAAGCATCAACTTTATACTAAATCAAAGAAAATCATTATAAAAAAAACATAAAACTATTTAAATATTAATTCAAGTACTTCTTAAGGTATTTATCATTAATTTTAATAAAATTGCAGATATATTTAATTGTATGTGTGATAATATTTCATAGTTTTAAATTAATTATGAAAAATATAATAAAAAAGTGTGCTTAATATCATTTTAGATTGAATATATAGAAATAGGATTTAAATACATTTATAATTTCAACAATATATTGATATTTTTTCCTTAATTTATTTTATTATATGTAAATAATTTTTACCTTTTTGATTTAATGGTTTTTAATTTTTTTAAAAAAGAATTTTTTTAATATTTGTAGGTTCCAATAAAATTTTCTCTTTATTATGTTCATCCCACTATAAATTATATTTTTGAATATTTTACTATTACTTTATAAATTATTTACATCTACAAAATAATGTTGCAGTTATATATTATTATTTTTATATTTTACATTTATTTATATCATATTATCAAATTAATATTTATAACTTATTTTCTAAATCATAATCTAAAATTGATTTAAGATGAGAGTCATAGTTTTGTAAAACTCCTTCTTCCAGGCGCCTCTTAATTATATCTCTTACAATTTCTGATTATAAATTTAAAACATACAACTCTACATTTTTTGGTTCATATATCAAAACATTGCTGAGTTTTATTAACTTTTCTCATCTTAATATAAGTATAATTTACTGAATTCTAACATTTAAATTGCCATTTTGTGTATTTATAAATGAATTTAGTTGTAATCAATTAATGACAATTAAAAAATGTAAAATAATTTACAGCTCTAATTACCACATAAATATGTATTTTATCGTGATTTTCTAAATATTTAACGATCTCATAAATCCCCATTTAAATATATCTTCTTAAACTTAAATTATATAAACTTTATACTTTTACTATCCTTTTTAAATATATTTAAATATGGATATCTTATAAATAATAAATGCATTATCGTAGTTGACCACAGTTAAGTTAATTGGTATATGCATAATTTAATTTAACATAACATTTTAATACGAAAATGAAATAGCTATCTTATTTTAAACATAGTTGTATCTGAAAAAATTTATGTGTCACTCACAGTGATGAAGTAATAAATTCAAAAAAACACTTCACTAATATTCTGCTTCCTCAAAAAACTAAGATGCAATTCAGAATAGGTCCAATAAATAGGCCAAGAAGAGTTACAGGCCACGAATTATGTAAATTTAAAAATAAGAATTGTAAAAATATTGTAACTAATTCCTCCGCTTCTGAGTATGCAGTCCCTGTATTTAGTACCTTAATACGATGTTGGAGAGGAAAGTTTTTATATCTGCTTTTGATGGCTCTGGTTTTCTCACTTTTGAAGTTTAACAACACTTTCATCCTGCTCAAAATTACTAAGGAAACTAAACTCACTCTTGGTAGTTCATCTTATTTATGGAAATCCTCGGACTCAAGCTCAGTCTAGGAATTAATGCTTGTAGAATGGATCCAGCGACTAGCCCGATGTGAGATGAACTCAAAAGCTCTATCGTACCCATGACATGCACTGGTGTAGAAGAAAATTAATAAGAAAGTCCAAAATAGAATTTGTCACCCTACTAGATATTTACTTTGTAATTTAATTATTCCATTGTCAATAATTTTTTGATAAAGTAATATTAATTTAAATAAAATTCTTATAATTAAATCATATTTGAATTATTAAGTGTAATAGTTTATTAAATTTTATTTTGTTGATTAATTTAATTAATATTTTCTATTTAGGATTAAATATTAATAAATCAGAATACCAAGCATCTTATTAATTGATTATATAAATAAAAATGAATTAACATGATTATATCTAAAATTAATACAATTATTTAAAATTCTATAAAAATAATAATTTCTTAATAATTTAAATATATTTAATTATTTAAAACTAAAAATTAAGAAATTGGGAAATTAAAGGCGGGCAAAAATGGAGCCATACAAGTAGCCAACCAATGGGAGAAGAAGACTAACAGTAAACACAAACGATCAAGGAAAAGAGGAAAAGAAAAATCTCCAGCAAACATTGGAAAAATTCTTTTAATATTTTAACTCGAACTCATAAAATTCAATATTTCAAAACCAGAATGTTTAGTTAAATCACAACAGCTTTAAAAACATAAACAAATTTTCGGTCATGATTGACAATAGCCGACTGCTCGAATTTTACCAACCTGTAAGAGAAGCTGAAGAATGGGTGAGAAGAAATGAAAGTTTCTCTGAAAATCAAAGATCTAAAAGGAGAGAGCAGATCATCAACGATAAGAGATAATTAAATACGAGGACTATTGAATTTAAGATTTGCCTTCAGAACGTTAGAGGATTAAACTCCAAACTGAAGCACGACCAGATGATGAAAAAAATATTGAGGGTAAGAGACCAGATTACATAGGATTAGTGGAAACTAGACTTCAAAGACTCATAGGAATTAACAACAAGAATATAATAATAATAATAATAATAATTAACTCGCATCGAGGGCTTAAAGCCCCCCGAGCATATCATTAAAAAGGAATTCAGTTCCTTTGGTTGTTTCTTCTCTTTTTGTAGTTGTTTCTCTTGGGTCTTCTTTGTTGTCTTTGTAACAACAAGAATATTGCTCAGACTCAGCTGGCAAGGAATGGAGTAGTACTACTACTAAATAACGGAAGATATGAAATGAAGACAGTAAAAACACTAAGATAATTCTTGACTTGGACGATCTTAAGCGTGGAAGGATTCCCTCTTCAAGTAATCACAACGTACATACCCCCCTATATAAACGAGGAAGTTAAAAAACTTTAGAATAGACTAATATTCATGATAAGATCTCTCAAATAAAAATGCAAGAAATAGAGAATAATAGTGATGAGAGACTTTAATTTCCATATCAAAGATCTAGGGAAGAGACTAAATAAGGAAGGTCTGAAAGAGTCTATTCCCAAAGGAGTGGTAACTCACTCAAGAGGGAACCAGTTAGACTGAATTTTCACAAACGTCGAAACAATTAGATGGGAGACAAAGTAATTATAACAAACTGATCATAAACTGATAGAGGCAAAACTTAAAATCAAATACTAAGATGATGATTTTAAGCTAACAGACAAAGTAAGAACGATTAGAATTACTGATATTAGAAAATAATGTTGGAAAACATTTATAGAGGAAAGAAGAGAACTAGCTCAAGAAGACTAGGACGAGCCAATTCAAAAGTGCTTTATATAAAATATTGAGCGACAGAATAAAGGAAAGAATTGGTACCAACGGCCACTTGAATGGGTGATAAAGAGTAATTGAAAGAACTCTAATGGCAACCACAATGACACCAAAGCAAAGTGTAAGGAAGTAATTAACGATTTAGAACAGCGCTTAGATAGGAATGATTTAAATGATTTTTTCTACATGGTTAAGAGGCTCACAAAAAGTTAAAAATAATCTTAGCCAATTAAGGGGATTACAATTAAGGATAAAAGAGTAGAATAAGGCGAAGAAACACAAAGGGAAATTGTAAGATACTACACCCAGTTATTCAAAGATAACAGGGACCCCAAAAATAGAGCAAACACATAAAAATATATAATAATGAAAGAAGTATTGGAGAGTAACAGATTTTGAGGTGAAGCAGAAGTATTTAAAAGCATCAATAAGTGTAACTTCAATAAAACAATAGGTCCAGATGGATTTTATGGTAAAATTATGCTTAAATCAGAGAAGATGTGAGGACAGTGAGTCTTAAAATAGCCGAATCAAAACCCCAAAACCCCTTAGTGAGGTTTATAAGTGCTTTTATTAGGAGGGTATAGTTGGGGTCTTATTGGGGTTAGTGAGAAAACGCAAGTTTTTTGTGAATTTAATCAATATTTAATGATTATTAGTGTATTTAATTCAAACAAATTTTATCTGCTTATCTTTGTGGTACCTCTTGAATCTAGCTCTCTGGAGTGGTTCATGTATGTCTTCTAACGATTGTCTTGCATAGGCTGGAGCTCTAACGATTATCATCTCTACCAGCTTCTTAATTTCATTGCAGACATCTTCCTGTTATATATGTTTAGATGCAAATTTATTGATTATTTTTCGTGCTTTGTTCCTAAGTATGACATACTTTCCATATCGCACTCTAAGATTATAGCAGCAACTGCCCAAACATCCCATAAAACAGAGCCATTAGTCCACTTCTCCCTGATTGGAAAGTATCCTAGTGTGCCAACCAAGCACCTTAGCTAAAGTCACTATTTCTTATCTTATCGCTCTATTGAAATCAATGACTACAATTTCTAATGGTCAGAGATTTAACATAACATTTTCAGGCTTTAAATCTCTATGTACATACCCAAGTTCATGGAGCTCTTAAATACTCTTAATCATTTCTGACAGTATCTCATTTAAATCATCTGGGTATATATAATTATAGAGATATTCTCTCAAAGTCATTTCAAACTTTTTCAATCTTAATGCAACAAAGCCATGCCCAAGAATAACTCCACCAAGTCTTAAACTATTTTTTCTAAGCTTCCCTCAGTATTATGTATTCATTTGCAAATTCATTTTGATACTGCTAGTTTTTAATGAGATACTTGAAAGGATATACTTTGTAAGCATACTCATCAACCACTATATGCTTAGCCTTGTTTGACAGATCAAAATTCAAGTAATTTTCAATACATCTTTCAATATTAATTGCATTCAATGCAGGTATATAAACAGCTCTCTCTTAAAGACATGCTATAAGAGAACCATTTGCTGGCTGATTCATAGATTCAAAACGCTTCTGCCTCTTGAGCCTTTCCTCCTGTTGTCTTTATGACTCAAGAGAGTTATTTTTTCTTCTAGCAGGTATAAGCTTTTAAGTTTCCTCATCTTTAATCAGGAATTCACTTAAGTGGTGCTTTTGCATATGCCTCTTTACTTTGGCTGAGTGAGTATAAGACTTCATGCATGTTGTGCACTAATACCTACAATCTACTTTATCATGCTTAAAATAGATCTTAGCTCTACCAGAATGTATCTCTTTAATGTGCCTCTTCAAGCTAGACTCAGCTGAGAAGGACTTTTAGAAGTCTTCACATTGAAATGTTTTTATTTTTTCAATTTATTGCTGTTCTTTATCTTCCTTAACCAATTCAATTTATGTTTAAACTCCTATCTCTACACTCTACTTCTTGTTTTAAACTTAAATTTTAAAGACCTCAGCTTCAAACTCTAGAGCTCTTAGCTCAACCTCCTTTTCAATATAAATTACTTCTGGTTTCTTGGAGGAGCCAAAGTTGAGCAATGATTAACCTGTTCCAAGAGAAACTGACTTACGATTTAAGTTAGCCGCCATGTTTAAATTCAAATTAAAATTTCTATTATTAAGGTCTGATAACCTTTTTTGTTATAGTAACTTTGTATAGGAGTTGATACGATAACAATTATGGTTGAATTTAAGGTGTTAGAGATTATATTTATGCTCTTAGTTTTTAAATATAATTTTCTAATTTCATACTTAATAATTTTGATTTTGGTACCAACCAAGTATAAAATTGGGTTGGTACTGGTACCAATTAGGTTTTGAACCATTTTGGAACTTTTCCATTAAAACCTCATTAGTTTAAAACTAGGTACTAATTAAGTTTTGGTACTATTAAATTGGTACCAATTAAATTTAAACAAATTTAGTACTAATTTAATGGAACTAAATTGAAAAAAATGGAGCTCCATCTCTGAAGTTTATTTCAGCTTCTGCCAGCTTTCTCCACGTATCCTAACCAGGTTGACCTCCAATAAGATGCCCATATTTAATACTAAGATTTTAAACAGTAGGATCCAGAACTATATATAAAAGAGTAATTTGTTTTGTATAAAGGAAGTTGTTTAAATAAATTTACTGCATTTGCTAACAAACCATTAGGTAAATATATAAAATGAGACTGTTACAAAAGTTCAAAGCACTAATCAATCATTTCTTACTCCAACCATGGCAAAAACCTCAAAGCTAAGCTAGTATCAGATTTAGTAGTAAGAAGTCTTGACACTAGTGCTTTAAGATCAACTATATCTTATTATGGAAATTCTCTCTAAAACTGTCTTGATTTCGCCGCATCTTTCCAAATCACTTTAACGATTAGAGGAAATCTCTGTAGCTATAGTGGAGTTCCTGTAACGAAAACTTCTAGACAGCAGAGGAATTCAAGTGACTGCTCTGGCGTTTTCACAAGTTTTGAGTCTTCATCCCCCACGTAGTATGTTCTTTTGGATAACATTAGATATCTTTTAATTTGAATTTGATCTAGCGCTTCCCTCTGTGACTGTTTCTCTGCTATAAACTTAGGTTTCTCGGCGTGATACAAGACTCATGCTTCCATTGCGAGAAGATGTACAATTCACATCACTATCATCCATCATGTTCATATTTAAAATCTGAATATTATTTCTAATTATTTTAACAATTTCCTTATTACAAAACAAATTACTCTTTTATTAAAATTTGAAATTCAATAACAAGAGAAGGAACAAGGATGGAATCTATAAGTACTACAATGAAGAGGGTTGAAGCTCAAGAAATGATCTGAAGATTTAGAAGCAAGGAGGATCTCTATCGATACCTCACTCAGCATGGTAAGCATGTGACATACACTTAATCATATTCTATAGTGGGTTTATTCCTTCCAACGATGGAAGGTACCAAAATTTCATTCTTAAAAGCTATACTCTGGATTAGAAGAAAGCCTTCAAAAACAATTAAGTAAAATTGATTGAAATACCAAACTACCCAGAGATTTCAGTCACTAATCTCTACGAGGATGCGATGAAAGATGAAGAGTTGGTAGTTTATTTTTTTACCAAGAAACAACTCTCTAACAAGCTTCCAGAAAGGAGCTTCTACTTTGGTGTTCTTGGCACTTTAAGAGAGAGTTATCTCAGAGAGATCATTGAAGAAGCTCACAAGAAACGCAACTCTATTTCTCCAGAAGATTAAAAGAAGCAAGGCATACTTATAAGCAAAGCTTGGCTTGAAGAGCTAAAACAGCATCCTTACCTCTCTAGTAAGCTTTGATTGATAACTTTGTAGGGAACCCTGGAACTGGTATATTCCTGATGAAAGAGCATGATAAGGATCAAAGAGAGAGAAAGTCATATACTATTCATTAAGTGAGCAAGAGACTTTATAAAGATGTTTAAAAGACAGATGAGATGAACATAGATGCAGGAGCTGGCACTAAGAGAAGAAATATGGGCCCAAGCAAGCCATTAAAAGAGGAGAAGAAAGAAAAGCCAAACCCATTTATAGGTCATTTTAATATGTGAATTATTCATTCATTTAAATCTAAAACTTATTTATAAACATTCATTCTTCCTCTCTCGCACAAACTGCAGTCTTATCTATGCTCACTCTCTTGCAGCTACTCTGAATCAAGTCTACTGTATCTATTGGCAAGTCATGTATAAAGTGATACAGTAGCAGCTTCTTGTAGTGAGTCTTTATTAAACTTTAGTAAAATTCTATTCCATTAAATTAAGGGCTATAAGGAACGTTGTATACAGGAGTTATGTTTAACTCTTCATAAGCTTTCTTAGACTCCTTAGTCTTATGAACTGAAAGGTTATAAAAAAACAGGATTATATCTTGGTTACTTAACTTCTCTCTGAGTTTATGTAGGAACTCTATATACTACTCTCGCTTAATAGAGCGAGGGTGAATAACATAACTCTCTAAGCCTGAATCTTCACTTAATATTATTAAATTAGAAAGTTAAAGATCTAACCTACTAATTTAAGCACGAGTCAGTATGCAAGCTTCCAATCTAAAAGTGGTAAATTGGAACATGAGATGCTCTTCGCTAGACTCGTTGATCTTCTTGGAGAAGGTTATCTCCTAAACTGATCCAGATATCGTCACTCTTTAAGAGACGAGACATTCTAAGATTTTCTTCCCCAACTATGATTGCTACCATTCTAAAACTAAAATCAAAGATGGTATACATGGCACCTGCACCCTTATTAGAAAAGGACTCTCAAGAGTCTCACAGCTGGCTTGTGAAATCCCTTTATCCGTAACACTAGATCTGCTAGACCTAGAAATAAAGGTTGTTAATCTCTACATCTCATCCCAGTTCCAATCCTACAAAAGTTACTTTGAAGATTGGTTGTCTGCTCATTCCTAAGACCCTTCCTATTTAATAACCGGTGACCTTAATTACGTGGCTTAATCCTTATCTAATACCTATTTAGTAACCAGACCGGACTCTAACTCAACCATTGACTATATCTTCCACCCCAGCCTACAAGTGAACAAGTAATACTAACTACTATCTACTTCAGATCACATGCTACTATATAAAGAGTTTGAATTCCAATATCATAGTCCAGTTGAACTAAAAATCACAAAACCCCAGGTAAACAAACTCCTCAAAGAAGACTCAGCCTGGTATGGCGGATAACAAATCCAACCTAAACCTACAAAAATTATTCAAGCTAAGTCACACTTTCTCTCTGCTGCTAACAAAATCAAACAACTTTGGTTCGAAGGCAACCTTAAAGATGCTAACAGAATCATCCAGAGAAGTATTGGAGCTACTAAAGGAAAAATAGTCCAACAAATCGAAAATCTTTCACTTTCAGACAGTGTCATTGCTGCTAAGCAGTACATCGGAATTCAAGGTTCTGGCCAGTTTATACCGGCCTTCAAAAATTCTGATCTCTAAAACCAAGACAAATTTACCTAATCAGAGATAGGATCAGTATACTGGAAGTATACTAAGAGACATAAACTTCTACCAGACATCCTAAGAAACTCTCCAACAGATAAAGCTCTTGGCCCTGACAACATAAGTGATCAATGGATCAGAAAACACGATAGAGCTCTACCAGCACTTTAAACAATTGAGAATTGGGTTAACAATAACTAAGTAGTACCCCTTTGGGTCAACGATGCAAACCTAATGCTACTCTCAAAAACAGACTCTATCCAACCTCCAATTAACAAGACCAGACAAATTGCAATGACCTCAATTTTGAGGAAAATGATGGAAGCTTCCTGGTCCAGACTTTATTCTTACAAACTTTGGTTAACAGTTGCAAAAGAACAAATAGGCTTCAGGCCTGGCGAACAAATGGGTAAATATACAACGGAACTTATTAACATAATTAAGTAATAACAATACAAACAACTTTGGTTCGTCGACATTGCCTCTGCTTTTCCCTCAGTACCTATGACAATTCAATTGGAGGAACTAGAAAGAAGGAGCTAATTAATCAACAAAATTATGCTACAAGTATCTCATGTACCACCAGATCCTGGATCTCAATGAGGACCTAACAAAAAGGACCTAGTCCTTTCTTAATGATATGCTCAGGGGGCTTTAAGCCCTCGATGCGAGTTAATTATTATTATTTATTTATTATTATCTTCACTTATACCAGCTAAATTACATGGGTGACTACCTTTACTTTTTAATCATAGACTTCTATATTATCATACTTCTTATACCAAGACTTATTAATAAAGGTTTTGAAGTTGAATACAGCTCCATCAGCGTGTATTAACTTGATTTTATTAGTAATAGCTCTCTGCATTTAATCATATATAAAGTTTAAATTATTACTATAAAATGGCACTGTAAAATCAATCACTCTCTTCACTCTGTTGACAGTCTTGAAAGTAATGCCATTTCTTCTATAAATATTAGCTATAGTCTAAGGAGAGATACGCATGTCAGGAAACTTGCGATGAAACATGACAGCTCGTTAGTCAAGAGGAAAGTGAGCCCAATACTTTAAAGTCTTAGAGTCACAGAGGTAGTCAATATGGGTCTGAGTGAACTTTTATTTTCTTACTGGATGTTTTCACGTACCTGAATTAAAATCTAAACAGCTAACATGCAGTGATATCTAACAGTTGAAGTACTCTTGCCTAGCAGTCTTGCTATGGCTGTATAATTCAGCACTGGTTTGACTGAGTCTATATTAATACACGTACCATACCTAAGCTTAAGCAGTAAATCTAAATATTTCTCATCATAAATCTACCCTAAATTTTGCTAATTTATATTTCTCATTTTGTAAATTGGCCTTATTTCTCTACTAACTCCAATAAGACCCCAAATATACCCTATAAACCTCACTAAGGTGTTTTGGGGTTTTGAATTGCTAAAAACAAAGAAGATACCTGATTATATAAAAAATGGCAGACTAATACTTTTAAGCAAAGATCATAATAACTAATAGCCGTAGATAAACATTACAAGACCAATAGTAATCAACTCGCACCTCGGGAGAATAGTGGAAAAGGTTATAATAAACAAAATCAACGATGAAAAGAGTGACATACTAAAAACTGGAAATCATCAGAATGGGTTTAAAGAAAAGAAAAGTACACACATTAATCTGATAAGAATGCTAGATCATATAAAATAATCAAGGAGGAAGAACAAACAAAGAGAGGCGTACCTCTTGATAGATCTTTAAAAAGCGTATGACTCTGTCTGGAAGGACAAGTTATAACAAATTCTAAGGGAGAGAGTGGTCAGTTAGAGAGACTAGGAGCTTACCTAAATTATTGAAATGCTATACGAAGGAAACAAAATAACATTTGAAGGTTTGGAAATATTAACGCAACAATGATTTGCGCAAGGAAGTAGATTATCACCTATGCTATTTAATATTTACTTATAGGACGCTTTGTATTCATAACAAGAGTTGAAATCATTAATCAAGCAAGTAAAGTTAATAGCATTTGCAGATGATATCTTAGTAAATGTCAAAGACCCACAATAATTCAAAAGGGTCATTGAGGAGATTGAAAAATCTCATAATCTTAAACTTAACACAAAAAAGATAGTTTTCCTAAGCGATTAAAGAGCTTTTGAAAAAGAATTTTAAATAGAAGGCATTAAAAAAGTGCAAGAGACGAAATACTTGGGATTGAACATTTGCTTAAACTCACAAACATTGCTGAAAAATACTTGGAGTGAAATAAAAAAAAAGACAGAATTCTATTAGAGATTAACTTACTCAAGTAATAGAACGGTTAGTGACACAATAATGATGGCACGAATAAGATCCTTAATAATATATAAATATACACCTTTAGTGACAACAGGATTCATGAAAATCGAGGAAATTTAGAAAATGGAGGTGCAACTGAAGAGAATTGCATTTAAAACACCGAGTGACATTTCAAACAAAATATTAAGAAATGTAAGATAACTAAAAGAAACTAACACTTGCAAGATAATAAGGGACCTAGTTCAGAAGAACTTAAAGAAAATAAATCTGATCATCGATTAGTTTCTTAAAGTAAAAGAATAAGCGATTAAAAAATAGGAAAAAAACGGAATTTTAGAAAAGAAGAAAAATATTTTCAACAAAAAACGTTATGGATACTATGATAGCAGTAAGTGAGGGAAAAACGATTATCAACTATGGCATGAGCCATTACTGTAGTGTCCACAAGGTCTTTGTAGATTAAAATCTTATGAAAGTTTGCAATTTAATAAATTGAGCAGGGGACCCGACTAGATTCTCTAAAAAATTGAGGGAGAATAGACTATTTGACATAGAAAGTCACAAATAGATAGAAATCATAACTAATATGATATGGTTAGACCAAAGGTTAAGAAAAATATAGTATCATCAGTACAATTAACCATTTAAGATGCTATTTATATTAACCTACGTCAAAAAGAGAGGAAATGATTTTGATGAGAGTTTATTGGATTGAAAATGACAATAGATTAAATATCCAATTTGGGAAAAACGAGGTGTATAAAAGTAGGAGAAATCAGAGAATTATAATTAAGGAAGAGGATGTGTATCAAAATCAGACCCAGGAAGCAGAAGACAAAATATGAAAGTGGGGAATCGCCTTAGAACGGAGGTCCTAGTTCTCTGAGTAACTACTACTTTTACTTGTTGGTATTTTAAGAATTTTGATTTAATCATGCATTTATTCAATTTACCTAAAGTATTTTACTACTACAATACAATTATTTAAATAAAATACAAAAATTTGATTTACTACAAACAAAAGATTATATAAAAAGATTACTTATGAAGAAGTGTTTATTTCATAATATTTTAGTTTTTGATTGAACTTACTAAAGAATGTCAAATAAGTAATAGGTAAAAATAAAAATAACAGAAATTGCAAAGAAAGAATAATACTATAATTGAATCAATAATATATGAGCAAAAAAACATTTATAAAGATATTATTTATCATAAAAATAATTTTTTATCACAATATAAAGAATTAAAATTTTTAACAAATGGATTCATGTTGTATGCTATTAGACTCGGTTTACCACTAACATTATGTAGTGGTCACTTAAACACCAAAATTTGTAAAATTATTATGATAAACGTGATAAACTAGCTAATTATCAACTTACAACTCCTCATACTAATATTTTTAAGGACTTTAAAGAAACAAGCTTTATAGGTGAGTCTTAAAAATATCTTTGAGTTACCACCCTTACTTATTAAATTTATAATGATGAGGACTACATGAAAATGGGAACACCCAAATAAAGCCTTGGCCACTTTAAAACTTTTTTCTTCAAAAATTCTATAGTAAAGTTTATCATTGATGAATCTATTTAATATATGCATAAAATAGTACCCTGTCTGGGGTCAAGAGGCAATTGAGGTTTTCATATTACCAGATGAAGACCAAAAGAAAAATGGTTTAATCTAAATATATTTGTGGTTCAGTTTTATACTAAAATATTAAAATATAAATATTTTCTATTAAATCAATGAACTATTAAAATCATGATTATAAAATCATCAATGGTCTTATAAATGTTTTTTAGTATTAATATATTTTTGAATAAATAAAAAAATAGTGGATTCTATTTATCTCTTCTAAAAATATTGATAATTCAACTTAAACAGTTGTATTTCTTTAAAGCTGTTATTATTATAACTTTATTAGCTTCCTTAAAAAACTTATATTGATCTCATACATTTACATAAAAAAAGAATAGTCAAGAAATATAACTCTCGCATTTTATTATGTAATTTTATTCAAGAAATGCATTTAATTTAAGACATTAATTTTTTCGTTTTTTATTTTTAATATGCTTTGAACATTTTTAACAATTTTTGACAAATATTATATTAAAAAGAATCACATTTACAAATTTATTATAATCTAAAATATATTTAATTATCCTATACATTATTTATGTTTATTTATTTAACTGATGTAAAAGTTTACTTTAAATTTTAATATTTACCACTATTTCTTGATTAAAAATTGATTTTAAATTATATTTTTAAATCAAATTATTTATTAATCACATTTAAATCATAAGTCACCATAAACCCTTAATGCTTTTTATAATGTTAAAACTTTTGTATAATTAATTAATCTTTTTTAATATTTTGTTAATTTATGTAAAATATTTTCATTGAAATTTTGTTTAAAAGTACTTATAGCAATTTAATTATGATGAATTAATCCTAATACATATTATTATTATTCTGTGATATTATAATAATTATATATATTATTATCAATGCATATATAATCGATTGTAAAAATAATTATATTTGTGTGGCTTATAATTAATATAATGAATTACTGTTGAAATTACTTCAGAAGCAAAAGTTATTTGATTTACATGTCTATTATATATATAAGTTAATAAAATAAAAATATTAATCTATTTGGTTTGGAAATTGATATTTAATTATGAAGATGAGTTCAATTTTTAAAATTAATTAATTTATAAAATATTATATTTTCTACTTATATCATCTAGGACTTAATTAATTTGACAAATATTATACATTAAAATCTTAAGTTTATTGGATTTTTAATAAATTGTATTTTTCATTAATATTTTTAAATATTTTTAAAGTGACATCATCATTTAAATTAGATGAATAAAAATATTAAGAAGAATTTAAATTTATGAAAAATATAACCAATTTTATAAGATGCTATAATTCAATTGCTTGGTAGCAATTAGTGATCAATTACTTATTTTACCAAACTATTCGAAGTTCTCAAATCTGCCTAAAATTATCTTAAACATTAAAATCTTAAAAATACTAACTATCAATTCAATATAAAAATTTCTTTTACTACTCTATTTTACTTGATTATTTATTATTTGAAAAGAACCAATTATAAATATTTCTAATTACCGCCTACAGCTTAATTTTCAAGAGCATTTAAATTAATCGAATGATTTTTTGCAGTCAGTTTCTATGTAGCACAGACATCAACTAACTTTTATAATAAATTTAACAAACAGATATTCATTTCTAATTACTGGAAAAGAACACAAAAGAAAAATGTGATATTAGTAATGAAATGGTGATGGTTTTACTTAAAGATATAGGGCCTAGATAAATCACCTTTAAGTTGATCAAAGCAACAACAGTACCCTGATACAACAGAATTCAATTAAATGTGACTTGATTCTTCTAAAACATGTTTAAATCTTAAAAGGGATTTGATCCAACTTATTACAAAAAGTTTTGAAAATTTAATTTAAAATTATTTAATATATTAGTTTCTTATAAATAATAAAAGTTTTAGTTAAAAATTATAATATAGTAATATTCATCACATATAAGAGACACATGAAAATCAGAAACATGAAATATGAGAATATGATGGACAGAAGAAGTCAAGGGGAATCAACAGAAGAGGTAAAAATTGAAGATCTGATAACATTGATTTGATGTTCAATTTTTATATCAGGTTTTATAGTTAATTAAGTGTTTTTATCAAAATTTTAGACAGGAGGCTTTGAGCTCATATATTTATTTTTATTATTTTAATTAATATAGAACTCTTACAATTCATGGAAGATTAATGAAAAATAATAGAGAATTATTAAATTAAATTGAAAATAAAAAAATTATTTATTGAAAATAGAGTAAAGAAGAATCAAAAAGCTGACTACTCAATAAAAAATTTAACTTTCAAATAATGTATATAGAAAGTTATATTTATACAATGAGGATGTTCAAAAGTAATAGAAGTAGAAAAGTGAAAACTTGAAGAACTAGGACCAATAACTTAAAAACTAGAGGATAGTCAGATAGTGTTATTTTATGAAGGTGATTTAGTATAATAATAAAGCTGTTTCAAGATTTCATTTTATCTCCGTCTTAATTATTATATATTAATTCATTTTTATTTTCAATTCAAATCTTCCTAATATTTTTCATAATTAACATAATTCCTTATTCACAAATCAAAGGTGTACTAAATAATTTGAAAAAAAAAGATTCTTTAAAATGGAAATTATTTAACAACTCAATTTCCTTATCAATATCTCAAATGATTTAATATAAAAAGCAAGATTCACCTGAAAATTCAAATATAAATTACTTCACTAACAGTATAATTTTTAATTAAATGTAACCAAATATAATAAAAAATATTGTAATTCTATGCAAATTCTCAAGAAAATCCAAAAACATCTAATCATAAAGACTGAATATTTGTAAAATAAATATTGATTGATCTACTGTGGATAAAACTAAAACAAATTTAAATAACTAATTTCTTAAATAATCTGTTATATATCTTTTTAGCTTTTATTGTATAGTAAATGATCTTTCACAAACTTTAATTTAAGATTTAATTTCATTACAATTCATTTTATATGGGTGCAATTTATCAATGAGGTATTTGAATTACTGCTTAGATCAGACTATTCAAACATTGTAAAAAGATTATGCAACAAGATTAATTATGATTTATTTCTAGGAGGTTTATCTTCATTAACATATAATATAGCATAATCTTGTGAAATCTTCACCCTGTTTATAAAACCCCGATAGTCAATTAAGAATGAAGATTGGGGATTAAGAATAATGAAATTAAGAATTAATTATAATTGGCTGTAATTTAATATAATTAGGCTAAAAACAAATTTACGCACCCTGATTGGTTTATTTTATAGAGTCAATTAATCGAGCCAATGGCTTTAATAATTAGCCAAAACTTTAATAATTTACGCAAATTATAATTAATTCTTAATTTCATTAATCTTAATCCCCAATCTTCATTCTTAATTGACTAACGGGGTTTTAAGTTATTGATTGTCTCTTACTTTATTCTTTAATTGAGTTTTCTTCCAAATATCACATTATTTATCATTAATATTTTTGATTATTTATGGTTAATTTTTCTTCACATATAACTCATTATTAATATTTATTTGGTATTTAAGATTCTCCTATAAATCTCATAATTAGATTATCTTTTTATAAAGAGCTCAAGGCCATTTAATAAAAGAATTATTACACTCATTCGGATCTTAAAGAGTAAGTTAAAGAAGAATATATCAATTTAGAAAAATGTTAGAAGACTCCGGAAAACAGAGAGCTGAGGAGCATAAATAAGTGCATAAGTGTGCATTTCAAGCAAACGATTAGCTGATAAAGAATAGAATACTCAGGGATTATTTGATTTTTGAGCATAAATACGATTTTTATTTTATAAAGAATTTTTAAGATCAATTTTCATTTATAGAATTATTTATGATTAAATTAAAAAATGTGCTTTTGGTATAACGTCAACCATTTTGCAAATCAATTTTGGAATTAAAATTGTAAATATTAATTGGTAAAATTATTATATTTTTACCAATTAATATTTTCATTATAAATTAGATTATAATTGAGAATTTTCTTAGATCATTTTCTTATCTACTATTTCAATATAATCATCCCCTTTTACTTTCAGCAATTCTCATTTTCATAACTTATCATCAAACATTTTATTATCTTATTTATTCTTTTAAATATTTGCTAAATATCTTGATCAAAGCATTTTTGTTTTCAATTTTGCCTCAATCCATATTTGAACTAACTTACTTTTTGAATAAATAAATACATGGCATTTCTTCATTTTTATTGCACTTACCAGACTAATCAATAATCTTTAATTAGAAATCATAAAAAACATTAACAATCTAGTTAATTCTCTATTGCCTGATATTAAATTTTATTGAACTATAATAGTTTAAGAACATTTTCTTTCAGAATAATAATAATAATAATATTTAAACACAATATTTGTCGAAAAGTTGTTAAAGCTTAGTTATATTAAAACTAGCGTGCTTAAGATATTTTGTAAATAATGCATCAAAAGTTAATGAATTACAATCAACTAGACTATGATAAAATATCTTTAAATATATTACATTTTTATGCTTCATTAAAATTATATCTTTCAAATATAATTCAAAATTTATTTGTTTATATTTAAAATCCTTGATTTATATCACTCTAATATGCATAAATTTATATTGGAAAATTGAAAATTAAATGGAAATATATCTTTGCCATTAAATTGCAACAATGATAGTTTAACAGCTATTAAATCCTCTGAACAATGCGAATATCTAATTAAATGATTTGATTTTATCATCTATATTGAAAGTTAAATGTATTATTAATTTCATCACTATTTATAAATACTTACTTACTCACTTGTAGTTAATATAGATAGTTGAACTAAAGTAACTCATGAATGTTAATAATTATCAGAAACTATTAAAATTCACTTTCATTGCTTTAAGAATGATTGATGTTTCTCCAAAATGTATAATAATTTAAAAACAAAGAAAATTTTAGTCAAGAGTATACAACATTATTATTTCTATTATGGTTTATTTTGGTAATATCAATCAAGAAGTATAGTAAATTACCGTCATAAATAGTAAACTAAAATTAAGGTATCTTTTTAATTAATAAGTGTGGGGAAATTTGTAAATAAAGATCGAGTATAATGAATAATTAAAGGTTTAATATTCAATGATTTAGCAATTAATTATCATTTTCTATATAATATGTGTTCCACAATAAATGTCTACATGACATGGTTACCATAAATTC
>ARYC01001990.1:0-35026 GCA_000711775.1 Oxytricha trifallax
CTACTCTAGAAATACCTTCCAGGCACCCCTGCGAACTATAATTTTTAACTCTCCATGTCATAGTAATCCATGAACTTTCTTGAGCTCCAGTCCAAACTTTCCAGTAAGCGGGACCTGTATCTCTTTCTGACCCAGGATGGTAAGGCACACATGCCAAACATCAAGCAGACCAACTCGTACTTCCTTAGTGACGTGCTTAAAGGCAACAAGAACGTAAGCTATAAATGCGAGAGCCTCGCTTAACCCTCATATAGTATATTCGAAGGGACCAGGTGAAGGTATCAGCAATCCCATAGCTGGAAGGCCTTACTGTGACTGACCTCCTTTCTTTAGCCCAGGAGCATTCGCAATGCTTGGAATTCTTGCCACATCCCAGCGATTGGAAGAAGATTGACAGGCAGTGGCTGGGCGACATCCTCAGCACCGTGATCCCTGACCAGCTGTAGGCGAAGATAGACGAAGCTCTTAGGAGCAGAGCGGCTCGGGTGGCGGAGCAGCGATAATTGAATGTCCAGCTCAGACCTGAATTCGCAGAGGCATTTGCTAATTGCCTCAATGTGTCTTGTAAGTACCAACATAGCTTAACTTAATCTCCTCATATAGAGAATCGTGGCAGAGCTGCTGGTCTCCTCAAGCCCCAATCAAAGAGAAAGCGCACGCGTTCAGAGTTCGAGGAGACCAAGGATGAGGAGTCCCTATTAAAGGCTGACAAGAAGGAATACATGCTGCAAGTCAAGCGCCTGAAAATGGATTATGGCAACATGACTCAAGGTCGCTTGCACAACCGCAGCTTCAACATGGGTGTGCAGAACTTGATGCAAAGCACCCAACATGACCACACCGCTCAGGGGAGCCAGAGCCTCAATAAGATGCAGTTCAACATCTGAGATCCTGCAGATTCTAGAGGGTTTCACGAGCTTTCAAGCTATTATACTAGCGTCAGGTAAAGAGCCCTAGAGTTTGCTTTGAAGCTAATGAGATATTGCTTCCTGTCATTGCTCCAACTGCTCAGCATCCTATACGCAATATAACTATTTAATGAAAAAAACTTACCCAAGCATTTCTTTCACTCCCTTATAAGGCTATTGATGAGGCTCGTCTCATTCAATTGCGAGTCTAGCGAGCTGACTCTAACAGCGAGGCCTTAAAAAGAATAACTACGATTGGGTAGTACAAATAAGTGCAGAGTGGTTTTAGAGTGAATTAACTTAATAAAGGGTGTGATGGCAAGTGAGTGTGTGTGAGTTAGTTTTTTAAAGTAATTATTAGCTTAACAAGCGTATTAATGTGAAGGGTGTCACTGCTCAAGCGCAGCTGCGCTGTCTTTCGCTGCTTCAGCTGCAGCAGTCACCACGATTAGTGGATACTGAGTTTCCTGATTGATCTCAGTTTTTGCCAGGGAGTCTTCCTGTTGAGCATCTGTCACTAACATGCATTCCTCTCCTATAATCATCTCCAGCTCAGAGATGTCCACCTCAGGGCTTCTCTTTGCAAGCAATGGCAAGGGGGTATCGTCAGCTCTTGGTGAAGTAGCAATTAGTTCATCCTCAATCAGTGACTATTTCTCAACTTCATTAGTTGTCTTTTTGTAGTTAGCAGCCAATGTACTATTCTTAGCTGCTGCCTTGCCCTGCTAGTACTGCACCCTCAGCCCCGTGTCGTACACAATGTCCTTGCTATTCTCGTCCTCCAGCAGGAAGGCTCGCGAAGCCATGATTTGCCTGATGTTGCTCTTGCCAATGAACCCTACGTTCAGCGGGTTGGCCTGCTGCCTCTCGATGTCCAGGAAGCGCAGGATTTAGTCAGGGGGCGACTCTATCCATGTGGAGGCTACCTTAAGACTGCTCGCCTTCACTTCATCGCCATTCAGGACGTAGGACGATTGATGTTCCATCTGTCTCAAAGCCACAAGCAGCTTCTCCATCCGAATGTTCACCTGCCAGTTCGTCATTGCCTGTCTCTTGCCCAGGGCATTGTGCGAGCCTTCCAGAACAGGTTCCTTACTCCTCACCTCCAGGCAGGTGTTGCTGGCAATCATCTCAATGCAGAGGATGCGAGCGAAGCTAAGCTCTTGTAAGACGGTGATTGCGCCCTGAGTGAGTCGCTCAATGGACTTCAGGCTACTACTAATGATGCCCTGCAGGTTCTCTTGTTGCCTCAGCATGAAGCTGATTCCTCTTCCATTGCGTTTGGAGTTCCCGGTCTTGGCGTCCCGCTTCTTCATCATTCGCTCCTTCCTGGGTATCAGCCTCTTGGACTCTGAGTCAAGCAGGTCTTCGAAGTCCAGCACCTCCCACTCATCTGGCAGGCGTTCTTATTGAATCAGGAAATGATTCACATCCTGCTTTTTGGACTTTAAAACCTTGCGCCACTCCGCTATCATCTCCACAAACAGTTCGATTAGCACCTGCTTCCATTGGTCTTCCCCACCATCCCTTAGCTTGTAGCCCTTGTGCCTTCACGACTGAGGTCATCCTACTACGAAGATGACTGGTAGCGATGAGATTATTGGTAACATACTTCGAGTAGATCATGTTGCCCTTGGTGACCATTACAGGCTGACTTGGATTCTGCCCTTGCACAGGATTTATACTTATGCTCTCTTGAACAGCATATTCAGGCTTTGGAGCAAGGCCTGTACTAACGAGGTTACAGTGGAGATTCTCTTGCTGTAGAGCGACTTGGGCTTACTCATTTGAAAGGGACTCTTCGCCTTCCATCTACATGCTTGAGGGAAGCTGGCCTTACATAGGAAGCTCGTCTAGGGAGCCAATGGTTTTGTAGAACTATGGGTAGTTAGTCATCCTGCCTTTCCACCAGCGGCTGCTCTGGCTCTCCTGCATGCGATGGGTTCTTGAGTACTCCCTTCCAGCGTGCACCATCCTGAGTGTGCGTTTGGAGAACGTATTCGTCTGAAGGGTTTCCTTGAAGAGCCTCGAAAACTACTGGGACATTGCATCTTCACTTGAGTTAAAGAGCCTTTTCATTAGGGGTCGAAGTTTTTCAATGGCGGTTGAGATATAGCCGTTAACTTCTGGCGAGAGCAGGCAGTATCTCGAATGCTTGCGAAACCTCGTCTTCTGGAACAGTCGTGTTCTCAGGAATTTGTGCTGGCAGCAGCTGTACTCACCAGATGCCTCCTTAAGCCTAGACTCCCTCGACCTTTTGATAGCGTCTAGCGCAAGCATTATCAGGTTCACCTGCTCTCTTTGGGAGGCTTGCTCACTCAGCTCGGCCTCTCTGAGCAATTACATTGTTGTCTGGTAGTATTCAGAGAGGTGTCGTTAGTCGAGAGATGCTCTAATGAACATCTCCTGGAGGTCTTTATCAGTTGGCCTTTTGCTTGATTTTTTAAAGATCTGTTGTTCAATCGGTTATTAGTTGAGTGACCGTTAGGGATTAATTAGTTATTTCTTAGGTTGTTTTCTTTTCTCTAGTAATTCGTTAAGTTATCTATGCAGGTCTGGAGACAGGCAGCCCACTGATGAAGTACAAGACTAAGAATCTGCACATTCTTGGCCTTTTCCCTCTGAGGGCGTCCGCTCCATTTAGTTTGTTGAGAGTCGCAATGTCTCATCTTTGGGTTTTCGCAGCAGAGCCGTTGGAGTTCTATTCAATAAGAAGTCTGAGAGGCCCCCACCTCCGACCTCGGTCGCGTCTTCACTAATAGGTACTGCTACCCTTATTCTCAAGGTTTCCTCTCTAGTATCGTCATGTAGTCTCTCTGATTGATATGTCGCTTCTCTGGGGAAGGTGAGCTTGCGCAAGGATAGTTGTAGCTCGATGCTGCTGTTGACCATCTCTTGGTAGTGGCTGGTCACGTTCCTGCCAAAGATGGCATCCACCATGTCTTGCATCTCCTTGTAGGATCTCCGACTAACAGAAAGGTTGTCCATTAAGCATCTGAGTCTCGTCCCAAAGATGGCGGCGTCTAGGATGTGGGAGGGCTCTATTTGGGCCCGGAGGGTTGGCGGCAGCAGGTGGCGATGGAGCTCCACCGATGGGGAGGAAAGGAAAGGTATGATCTTGTGCGATACTTGATTATCAGGGCTCAGCATCTTTGTTTGGACTGGGGTGTATACATTATAATAATTAAGGCTTAATATACTAAAATAAATTTTAATCAGATCAGGCCTCAAAAGTTGGTAGCTTTTCGATTTGTGAAGACCCCTCTATATATATATATATTATTAGTACTACTGTAATTTTACATAAAGCTACCAACTTTTCTATAATAATAAAAATACTAAATTAATTCAAATTCAACTTAATTCAACTTAATTCAAAAAAATACTCTTGGGGTTTTATCAAGTACTACCGAATGATAATATCTGACACTTGGTTTTCATTTGAAAATTGTGGAATGTTTTGTTTAAGTTACAAGTCAATTGGCAGATTTTAAATGTTTTACTGATCTAAAGTTTGTTTTTGCATGTTATCTATATCTCTTTAAGATGTATTCAGTATCATTAAATAAAATTTTAGAAGAAAATTTATATATAAAATGGATATTATACTATTTTTAATTTTTAAATAATTTTGATATAATTTATATAAAAATAATATTCCCTCTCCATTTTTTCTTCAATTTTTAAGGTTAAAATTTAAATTTAAGTATCAATACTATATTAATCTTAAAAAATTTCAAATTTTTTTAAATGATAATTATTGAAAAAATAACTTGCAATAAAATCGTAAAATTTAATTAAACATAATTTTTTTAATTATCTGTTATTTAGTCTGCAAAATATTTCCACATATAAATCATGTAATTTTATGTTAAAATATAGTAAAAAATATATACTAATAAATAAGATTATAAACCTGAAACTTAGCGCTCCAGTTTAGTTAAGATTTTATCTTATTAATTTTTAGTAAAAGCAAAATTACAAGTTTAAGTTTAATATTTTGAACTTTTAATATGATAAATAAATCGAATATTTAATCATAAATTTTTGTAATTTTATTTATTTTTGTATTTGTTTCATATTGAATATAATATTAAGAAATTAAAATTTTTCTATCTGTACTTTACTTGTTCAGCAATATTTCAATTAAGTATTAAATTAATAAGCTTGAGTTAAATGATATAAAATTAAATTAATTAATAATTTCTTTTATTATTGATTAGTAATAGTACTTAATTTAACAATTGTGAAATAACTAAATATTAAAGTAAATTAAATTTAATTATATTAATATATAAATTTAAGCTATGATAAAGAACTCAAGCAATCAGAGTTAATGTTTTCTATAAATTATTAAATTAATCAATTATATTTCTAAAACAGTAGTAAACCGCTTTTCTCAAATCACCACTTGAAACAATCATAATATATAGAATTAATTTGTCTAGCAGCAGCTCCCATAATCCAAATGAATTTTAGTCAAGAACTGTGATATCGAAGAAGTTATTTTACATATAGTTTATTCTTTCCCGATTTGAGTTATCTTATAACCTTAGTTTAGCAGTGCAGTTGTCAGTCTTTGTAATTAAAAGGAAAAAAAAGTTTAACTAAATTTGAGTTAATGATGATTGCGTTCACTGGTAGATCGTATCAATTCAAATTTATTAGTGATTTATTGATTGCTCTGAAGAATTCGTTTTTTAAATCAAATTTTAAACTTCCATCTAAAATTTCAACTCCTTATCTTTCAATTCATCCGCAATCTCAGCCATCATGTTTTAAAATTTCTCATCATTTTTTAGTTATTCAGCTTTCTCTATAATGTTCGCATAGACTTCAAAGTATAATTAACTCATCAAATCTAGATATTATGGGTAGTATTCCTTTTAATTATTTCTCTGCTAACAAATAAAACTATTCATTGCTATGTTAAACTCAGTTAAAATCTCAAGATATTGAGGGCCTTAGAGCATTCTCTTATTATGAAATAGTATGTTGGCAGAATCAAGTTTTTGTGATTGTAATTGCTTAAAATCTGCTGAGTATGAAAGTATTTTGATATTCTAATCTCGAATTTTGAGTTAATTATAAAGTTCCTTCATTAAATCAGGTGAAATTTAACTTGTTTGCAGATACTGGTATTTATGTTAGATGGCAGAAAGCTGAAACTAAAGAATAGATATAAAGTATATAAATTTACTTACATTCTCTTATTTATTGAGCTCTTAATTGAATATTGAATACAATTAAGATAGATGCTTTTAGATATATTACATACTCATGTTGATATATGAATCTTATTTGAACTTTTCAGCAACCATTTCAGTTAAACTTTAGAGAAGTAAGTAAAATAGGTTAAATCTAAAAAGAATCTTTTTTGAGAATTATTATTTTACCTTATTTAAATTTTCACTCTCTAATGACTATTAACTGGCTATGCGCTTTGTTGTATCTTTTCCTTCTAACTATAAAACAAACCTAAAAAGAAGTTAATTGTATTGCTAGTTTTTTACCTGAAAATGACATAGGTTCAATGGGAGTTGGTAAAAACCCAAACTTAGGATGAACTTAATTCAAAAGATAGTCTATTGATTAAGAAACTACTGTATCCATAAATCCAATAGTTTACTAAAAATTATTTAGAAACTCGACTAAGTAGTCTACGAAATGCTATGTAAAACTATCAACTGGTATCTCATTTAAATCTTTCTAGGATATCTCTAAAATTGAATAGGTATTGCTCTCTTTGTAACAATCTGTTTCCAGGTAACTCTCTGCTAAACAATGAATAAAAGGCCTATTTTTAAAGTTTAAGGTCTCTTTGTTTAAACCTAGCTTGAGAAGGGCATTTTTAAATTCTTATAACTTATTGCATTTTTCTAATTGAATTGTATCCTCGGTTGTGCTTGGGGGAAGATAAGGATTAACCCTATTATGTAATTCTGAAATCTCATTATTTTTCATTTCTAAATTTTCATTGTAGTTCTAATACTCTTGAAATTGGTCTAATTTATATTAGTTATTTTGATTGCTTTATTCTTTTTAAAGCAAATACGATTTATTTCCTGTACTGTCCATTAAACCTAAAAAGTAGGGGAAAAAATGAGTGAATGTACTTTTATACAATATTTAATTAATTAATTAATTTATTGTATAAATTTTAAGAATCTTAATTTTATAATAAATAAATTAATATTTGAATTAGATATTTAATGTATTTTTTATGCAAAAATTACAAATTAATTGAAAATTACCAAAAAGTTATAACCTTACAATTAAGGTAAAGGTTTTATGGTAAAAGATATAACTAATAGATTTCTTGAATAATATATAAGATCTTAAGAAATTGTAAGTAGTTGTATTTTTAAAAAGTTATTTAACAATAACTTTTGCAATCTGATTGATTGTAGTTCAATCATAGAATTACACATTATTTATTTAAATTTTAAATTGTTTTAAGTAAATTATGAAAAATTTAGAAAAATTGCACTTATAATTAATACATTGAAAAATTATTTTATATTTTGAATTAAATATTTTTATCTACTATAGAAAAACTTAAAATAGTATAATCCTAATTTGCTATTTTGGAAACTCGTTTATTTTTTCTTAATAAATAACATTTTATTTTATAAATAAAGGCAACTCTATTATTAATTTGAGCATCATTTCAATTATTTTAATAGACTTTTTTGCAACTAATGTTCAGAAAATTAATTTATATAGAGGAAAAATACAAGAATATTAATTTCAAATATTAACTTTGAAGTATATAAGCTTGGTTATGTTTCATTATTTATCTATAAATGTATCATTAAATTCATTAAAATACTTTTAAAACATATTTTTTCGTTTAATAATTGTTTTAGAACCATGGTTGAGAACCCTGGACGCAAATCTTACTTTCTTTAGCAACACTAAAGCAATCAAAATATTTAATATTAATTAGAATTGGATTAGGGATAGCCTTAATCTAATTTAATATAAATCATGTATTGGCAGACAGGAAAGATAAATAGAAACAAAATTTTAAAGAAGATTCTACTCCCTATCTTCCACCTTAAATACTCGATAAAAATATAAAGCTAGCTTGAAGAGTTTAGAAAAGTAAAACATCAACTAGGGCTGAAAGATGATATACTAAACTTTTCCTGAAGAATTTTCATTGAAAGGTTGGCAGAAAAATTCTTGAAAACAAATTATTTGAAGAGAGTAACAGCTTTTCAAGTAGAAAAAATCCTTTTGATATCTTACTTTTAAATCCAATTAATGATTTAAGTTATAATTTATCGATTATGTTGGTGAGTTTCTTGATAATTTCCGATAAGCAATCGATCATATGGATAAGGTTGTTTCAAAGACGATGGGTTATCTTCAATAAAGCATCAATTAGAAATTTAAGTTTGAATTCACATCGACCAGAATTTAATAATTAGATTTTATGGCTTTAAATTCTGGAGGAATTCATTTAAATTTAATAAAAAGAATTATAAATAATCAGCTTTCTAATATTAAAAACTCTCATGACTTTCAAGATTCGAATGGCTTACATCCAAGAGACTTAAACTCAAAAAACAATTATATAATAAATTTTCAATAATTTTATTGAACTAAATTTATATAAATTCTTTATCTAATTGAATAAATGAATTATGATTAAATCATATTTTAAAAAGATTTAATTAATTAGCTACTTTTTTTAAAATACCAAATTAATATGAGATAATATATTTATATAAAATATAATTCAGCGTTATTAATAGACTCAACTTTTTTTTACATTTCATTATTTACTAAATAAAAAATTTGGTTATAATAAGAAATATTTTTTAATTTTATATTATTAAAATATAAATAGGCAATATCTTTATTAATTTCTTTAAGTTTTAACTTCCACTTTGAAAATGAACCTGAGAAAAAGTAAATAAATTAATAAAAAATAAAATACATATTATTGCTAAATACCATCATTTTTAAGAATTATATAAAAGAATTGATAAAAATTTAAATATTTATCATTATATAAAAATTTATTTTATTTAAAATTTGAAATTATTTAATGCCTTGCAATAATATATATTAATTAAAGTATCATTAATGATTGGGAGAGATAATTTAAATCTTTAAATAAAATTATTAATTTAATTTTTCTCCATTAGCTATTTATATTCTTATAATTTACATAATTTTTCCTTTATAGGAAAGTTAATAATTCAAATAAATTTACTTATTAGTAATTTATTTTAAGTTATAAATAATTTATCTCTAGAGTTTTTCAAAAATAATTGTTCTAACATTTCAAAAAATTTTATTTAAAAATTTAGAAATAGCATTTATTTAATAAAAATTAACATCACCATATAATGATGAGGCTGATGATGCACTAAATGACCTACATTAATTATTTGAAGAAAAGTTAGAAACTAGATTCACAGGACAGGAGCAATCAAAACCTAAAAAACTTCAATTGTATAAATTATATTTATAATTTGTTGGTTAACATATATATTTTAAATTGATATTTGAATTATAAAAAGAAAGAATAACTATGTACTATTGAAACCATGAAAGTTTTTTAATAATTATTCCTATATATTAGGCTTATGATAATGTATATTACAATAAATACAACAACAAAAAAATGCTCTCTTTATTATTTAAATCAAAATTTCATACACATTTTATCTAAGTATGGTGTATAACTTTCCTTAATAATATTTAAATAAAGTGAAGAAAAATATGTCATTTATTAAATAAAAATTTAATACAAAGATACGGGGTTTGAATCAGACATTTATGTTAAGCTAGAAGGACCAGAAAATCAAAATTCTGGTATCTTTGCTCAAAGATTTGGTGGCGCCTAAGAGTTAATAGGAGGCTTTGAGTTATTATAAAAACATTAAAATTTTTGAATTTAGAGAAATATGTTCAACTTAAAGTTAAGCTTTTGAATTTAAATAAAAAGAGTTTTTTTTAATCAATAATTATTTCTAAATTTTAATCTTAAAATACAAATATAAATTACTTTTTTTCAATTTCTATTATTTTAATATTGATTTTCATCTTTAAAAAATATTTAGTAATACTTAACCAATATAGAAATGATACAGACAATCTTCAACAAGAAACTTTAGATTAGTAAAAGAATTAAAATTTACCAATTATTATTTCTCTTTGATAAAAGGCACCACTTATTCAAGGAAATAAAAATTTAGAATCAGAATCTTAAGCTCGTTAATACATGACAATCAAATAACTTATAGAAGCATATGTAAACTGCGTCACTTCAAAGATAAACTAAATAGTTTTTTTGTAGGATAGTACTATTCCAAATTCTTACCTATAAGTTCTTTTAAAATACTCAAAATTTGTCAATGAAATGGCTCAAATTCAATTTGGATTTGCTTAATAAATGTAAACTCTTATATTTTTTTTATATCTTTTAGGATGCCTGGGGATCTAGACTTTAATGACTCGGTACCCTTGCTTATAGCAAGGTAAGATTAAACATCATTTTTATTTACATTTTTGGAGGAGCATTAATTAGCAGCATTACTATGTTTAAAAATTTAATTATTGAATTTTTTATATGAAGTTCATGAAAAATATTTTAAATTAATTAAAAATAAGTAAAATGCAAAAGTGTCTATTTAAATTTTTTCATAAAATTTTAATTACATTAATAAAAAATTAATCTTATAAAATAACTCAAATTTAATAATAGTTTAAGGTATATTTTTATAAAGATTTGTCAGTTTTCAAAAAAAATTTAGATAAATTAATTCATTAAACAATCAATAAAATTATTATTACTAAAAAAGATTTGATAAGAGGGAGTTTAAATAATATGAAAGTTAAATTAAAAAAATAAATTGGAATCACCTTGGCATGCTTATAGATAAATTTTGTCTGAGGACATGCCATTTTAATTATACTGAGTATTTATTTACCCGAAATAGTGCAACCATATTATTATTCAACAAATTATACCAACTTTACTCATTTGACTGGGATTTTATGTAGTCAAATAATTTGTAATTTAAAAAATATAGTTGTTATTATATCATATTTTAAAACTTACATTAAGTATCTATTAATATTAGGGTTTATTAATTGAGTCTTTATTTAGTATGAAATAAATAATTATATATTTAATCCATACCTATAAATATCCCTTTGAACCAAAGAAATAGGACGGTTGAAAAAATAATTCCTTGCTATTTAGCATCTAAAAAATGTTGAAAATATATATATAGTTTGAATCAAAATACATGAAATATATTTAACAAAATGGATAAGTGAACAATAAAATGTCATTATTTATTATTGATTTTTTAGTATATTATTAAAGTGAAGAAAGAAGATATATTTATTTAAAGTTATTTATAGAAAAATCATTAGCAAAGACGTTATAAAAATAATTGATAAAGACGATAAATAAGTAAAAATCATAAAAACTTAAACTTACCTTTCATTTAAATACTTATAATTTTTCAATATTAAATTTTTAAAATATGATATAATAACAACTATATTTTTTAAATTACAAATTATTTGACTACATAAAATCCCAGTCAAATGAGTAAAGTTGGTATAATTTGTTGAATAATAATATGGTTGCACTATTTCGGGTAAATAAATACTCAGTATATTTAAAATGGCATGTACTCAGACAAAATTTATCTATAAGCATGCCAAGGTGATTCCAATTTATTTTTTTAATTGAACTTTCATATTATTTAAACTCCCTCTTATCAAATCTTTTTTAGTAATAATTATTAAAAAGATTAAAATTTAAATTTAAAACATTTGCTAATTTGTATATAATTTTATTAATATTATTTTCGTTTCATTATAATATATTGGAATATGTTGATAGTTGGAGAAATAATTAAAGTTTAAAAAAAGTTATATCCGAAAGAAAAATATGGAACTTTTTTTAAACTTTAATAATTTTAGGAGTTTTAAAAGTTAAAATTTAATTAAAAGCATTCTTAGATGTTCCTCCCCTATATTATTTAAAGGTTTTTGGAATTTCAAATCACTTTGCAAGCTCAATGTTAGGAGCTTATCTATCATTACTCACTTGATCAGTACCTGTAGCATGCCTTGTAATACTATAAGATTGTCCTTGGAAAGTCCATCTAATCAGTTAATATTGAATTATTGTCGTTAAATGTAAATAAAACTTTTATTAATTCTTTTAGCCTAAACCAGAGAGAATTTGTGAAAAGCTGTCTCACTTTTAATATGATGTAAATGAAACTCTTGACAAATAATTCAGTAAAGCAAGACGAGATTTGGGTATCTAAATGGGTGTAGAAAGTGGTATTCAGTATTTTAATTCGATAGATGAACTTCCAAAACATAAGCTTAATGTTGGTTCTTTGAATTTTAATTAGGGAAATCGCTTCTACGCATTTGACTATATATATTACGCCCTTGAGTTCATCACTACTGTGGATTCGTTTTTATCTCTGATTCATGATGGCAATACTTTGAGAAATATTAAACCTTAAAATCTTTAATCTAATGAATTTAAAATTAATTATAGAAATAATAATTTTATATTATTTGATGTATAATTTAAGGAAACAAATAAACTGATAATAAATTTACAATTAAATAATTTTAGTTTTAAATAAACAAGATATCATCAGTACATTCAAAGACGATCTGAATGAAGTTTATGAGCTTACAGATCTGGAGAAAAATTTCTATTTATCTGATTTACAAGAAGTTCAAAAACTACTTAACACCAAACCTTACCCATTTAAATCCCTTTTATTTTACTAATTAACAATTACAGATTAAATATAATCAATAAATAATCCTATGAATTTGAAATTATACTAAGAAATATTAATTATATAATTTTATTTGTTTGCTTTACATTCACTGCCTGCAAATTAAAACATTTCATCAAGATAAATTATCCTGCATCAACATAGACAAGCAATCCTTAATGGATATCTATTAACTCTTCATAGTTAATCCAACAGAATTAATTATCTTCATAAATCCCTATTACTCAGTAAACAGTTGCCTCTTCTATAAGAAGTAATACAAATTTAGCCCAGAGTGCAATAATTTCAGCTAGTTAAGTTAAGAATTCAGTATTTGCTTATCCTGCGATTACCACTTCAAGTATTGGTACTACTGCTTAAAATACAAGTATTACTGGATAGCCTTCTCAAACAAACCTTAGCTCTTTTAATCAGATTCAAAACCCCAAAACCCCTTAATGAGGTTTATAAGTGTTTTGATTTGTAGGGAATTTGTTAGGGGTTGGGGTTAATAATTAAATGCGAGACTAAAATAACAAGCTTTTGGGGTCTATTTATGATAAATAGCATATAGATTTAGTGTTTAAACTGCGCTATGGATGTGATATATACAGTGATTAAATCAAACCAGTACTAAACTATAAGTCTATTGCGCTACTCTTAAAGCGAAGTTCATCAACTGTTTGCTCCCACTGTCTTATAACACTATAATTAAAGCAATAGTAGCTTATTTCTAAGCCTAAGAGGTAGTCAAAGTTTCTATAGAAGCATATTGACTATCTTATTAATGAGAAAACTTTAAAGTATTGGGCTCACTTCTCTTTAGACCAAAGAGCTACTATGTTTCATCGCCAATTCCCTGAGTTGAAGATCTCTGCTTAGTCTATAGCCAACATCTATAAAGGAAATGGTATCTCTTACAAAGGTGTGAATCGTATCAAGAGAGTGATTGATTTCACTCTGCCATTTTACAACAACAACTTAAATTATATTTATAATTAAATGCAGAGAGCATAATAGAATAATATTAAGTTTATGCATGCTGACGAGGCTGTGTTTACCTTCAAAACTTTCATCTAGAAGTCTTGGTATAAGAGGCATAGTAATAAAGAGGTATATGAATAAAAAGTCAAGGTATAAACAATAGCAATTCTTGGAGGAATTAGCAAGGATGCTGGTTTAGAAACTTATGTTATTCATCCTCGCTCTATTAAGACAGAGCAGTATATTAAGTTCTTAGAGCAGCTGAGAGAGAAGTACCCTGAATAAGAGATTATACTGTTTGTTGATAATCTTTCTTTTCATAAGACAAAAGAAACAAGGAAGAGGTATGAAAAGATTAGAATAACGCCAGTGTCCAACGTGCCTTATAGCCCATGATTTAATGGAATAGAGTTTTACTGGGGTATATTAAAAGGTCATTACAAGAAACTGCTGCTATATCATTTGATGCATGACCTACCTTTCGATACAGTCGACTTTATTTAAAGTTCAGCTAAGAGAGTTGATAATTAGTTGGCATAAAAGTGTGCTAAAGAAGGGAGAGTGAATGTATATAAATAAGTTTTGTAGTTAAGTTAATGAATATATAAGTCACATTTAAAACTCTTTCGTGAGAGCTGGCTTCTCTTTCTTTTCTTCTACTTCTTGCTTCCCTCCTCCAAGGTTTCTTCTCTTGCTGCCAGCTCCAGCATCTATGTTCATTGACTCTGGCGGCTAAATATTTGAATAAAGTCTCTTGCTAACTTCATACTTCGTCTGCGACTTTCTCTCTCTGTGAAGCTTGCTCTATTCCTTCATCAAAAAGATGCCAGTACCAGATTTTTCTAAAGAGTTAAGCTACAAATCTTACTTGAAATATAAGGGTGCTTCTGCAGCTCTGATAGCCAGCTCTCACTTATCTTGATCCCTTGTTTGTCCTTATCTTCTGAAGAGATGCTGTACCTTTTCTTATGAGATTCTTGAATAATTTCTTTCAAGTAATCACCTTTAATTGTTGCAAGAATGCCAAAGAAATAGTTTCTTTCAGGTAGTTTATTTGACAACTGCTTCTTTGTAGGCAAGTACAGCGAAACCTCTGGGTCATTCATAGCATCATCATATAAGTTAGTCACTGAGATTTCTGGATAGTTTGGGATCTCTGCAAACTTTACATCTTAAGTTTTCAATGCTTTCTTCTCTTCGCAGAGTATGGCTCTTAAAAATGAAATTTTAGTACCTTCCATCGTTGGCAAGAACAAACCAACTACATAATCAAGATTAGCAACTATGAGTTCATTACCTTGCTGCACCAGGTAGCGATGCAAATCCTCCTTGCTTCTAAATCTTTGAATCAATTCTTGTGCTTGCACTCTTTTCATTGCATCATTCATTGACTCCATCTTGTTTACAGATCTAAGAAATGATATTCAAATTTAAGTTTATTGATTTCAATTATATACCTCTGTAAAACTTACTATTAAATATGGACATCCTAAAGGAGGTCAACCTCTTAATAGGATATGGAGAAGGTTTTGAGAACTGGTTTCAAACTTGAGAGATTGATATCAATTTCTACTGTTATAGTTCCATATTTTTAATTTTAACTTGGTACTTAATTAGGAGCAGCTCCTAAAATGCTAGTACTTAATTAGGACCACCTCCTAAATTGGTACGTGCTATAATCAACTTATTATTGATAGTTAAAATGGTTACTTTATCACTCAGATTTAGAGCTGGATCGTCTCTTAGCACTCATATTTCTTCTATAATACTCTAAAAACTTCCCTTGAAACTTGTATGCTTTGCAAAGCTCTCATATAAGCTCTCAGTTATAGAGGCAGTTTTATAATTTTAAATTCAAATTTAAATATGAGCGCTAACATTTTAAGAAAAACAACAGCACTTCCATCAAACTAAATGAGACTTACCTTTGGCAGCAATAAAAAATGTGATAGCTGTGAGATGAACTCTCATAAGGAACTACCAGAGCTATCACTTGAGGTCTCTGTTATTAAAATAGAAATTAATAATAGAAAATAAATGGCAAACAAGTGTGTGGGAGACAGAGAGGAGGAGAAAGGTATTAATGAAATTCCTATACAAACTGAAGAAGTAGAAGTATACTTTTGTGAGTAGTGTGAGAGAGACTTCGCTCATAAATCTAGTTGGTATAGGCATATGAAAGAGAATAGAGAAGCCAAGCCAACTGTATAGTTAAAGCACGATAAAATTGACGGAAAGTATGATTGCTTCGAGTGCCATAAGCAGTATGCTAATACAAGAGATTTAAGGAAGCATCTTTTAAAAGCTCACAAGAAAGATTTAGAGATTGAAAAGCATGAAGATGAATTGAAGCTACTAAACAAAAGAAAAGCAAGTGAATCTTCGAAACTTGTAGAGCTTGAACAAGCTAGTGAATCAGAATATGTAAGGAAATCACGCAACCTACTAGCATCCGAAATCACAAAGATCATGATTGAAATTCAATATAAAAAGATTCCTGTTATTGCCTAAATTGACCTAGACACTTCACTTTAAAGCTACCTTATATTAGAAGACTCCTTTGATAAGAAGGTTTTCAATGATCATCAGTATGCATACAAGGTGTATTCCTTCAACTATCTCTTAAGTGACGATAAATACTAGATGGAGTTTACAAATGAGTATCAAGTACTCACTCAAGCAAAGTTCAAAGAGTGTAGCTTCTTAATAAAGTTAGATGATGTTCTACTTGCCAAGGATCATGTTGCTTTCAGACTCCCACTCTATGAAATGGCCCTAAGAGATTTCATTACAGATCAAAGAAATCATAAGTAGCTTGGATAAATAGCAACTCAGACCATACAAGGTATAAAAGAGCTTCACAAGTTAGGGTTTATTCACAGAGATTTGAAGCCAGAAAATATAATGATAAACTTCTCACCAGTAAGAGTAGCAATAATCGATTTCAATAGAGCCTAAAGAGTGGAAGTATCAAGGCTTGGAACTGTAATGGGAACTCAAGGGTACTATCCAGAAAGAGAAGACTGGAGAGATGGTGACTTTTAGTGGGATGTGTGGGCTTTAGCAGCAATAATAATAGAGTGCGATATGTCTCGAAACGATTACTACTCTACAAGGTGTGAGAAGGATGCTAAACAAAGGATAAAGCAATTTATTGACAGAACAAGAGTATCTCAATCAATGAAATAAATGGCAGAGTCAATAATAATAAAACCAAACTCAAGATCAGACATATCAATAGAGCAGATAGAGTTGTGGTTAAGTAAGATAAACTTCAGACCTCTACCACATGATCCTAAAGTGCATTTTGAGTGATTAAATTAAATACATTTACTATAAATTTCACATAAAAACCTAATAATAACCCCAACCCTTAAAAAATTCCCTAAAAATCAAAGCACTTATAAACCTTATTAAGGGGTTTTGGGTTTTTTATTGCTAGTATGATTTAATCATCCACAAATCTAGCCATTATTGGACAAACAGGTTAGACCCATCAAACAAGGTAGAGCACTATGCATTCAGGCATCGGTCTTTCAACTGCAAATTAATCAGGAAAAGGCTCATCTGTTTATTCTAATTAATGTAGATTCAGCGCTAATTCATCCTATTAATCTCAAGATAAGTCTAGAAACTTTGAAGGTTAAGGCCAATAAACCCCCTTCCAAAGAAGAAAATCCTAAAATCAGTAGGAAGAGTAAAAGTAGTTTGATCAACTAAAGTAAATTGAAATGAATTAAGTGCTACTTAATCAGATTGTACCCACACACACACAGGAGATGATTGAAGCGAGGAGAGATGACCACGCATAGGAAAACGTGAAAGCCACTAAAAACTAAAATAGTGTAAGATAAATTAACCATTAAAAAAAGATATAGTAATATAGTAGAAATATAAATGTAATAATAATATGAAAAAGTAATTTAAGTTTTAATTTAATATTGCTAAATTAAAATTAATTAGAAAAATCAGATGACTCTAAATAAAGTCTAAGGAGAAATTATTGATATTTATTGAAAAAATAAGTTAGATATTATTAGTTTGGTATTATTATAAATTAATTCAATGTACTAGAATTTTTATTGAAGGTATTTTTTATACAAAAAAAAAACTGCTTTTATTTATATAAAAATTCGATTTAATAATAACTGAATAAATTTAAATCCCAGTAATATTTAAACATATGTGAGTGCTAAGCTTTTTATTTTGAATGGAATAATATTTCTTAAAAATAATATTACTTATACTATAAAAAAAATCTTTATAAATTTATAATAATAAATGTCTTAATTTAAAAATTTTTAAAAACTTTATAAGTATATTAATTAAGCAATACAGACTTGACTGATTTAATAGGAGTGCAAAAGTTTCCTCCCCTCATATGGTTTCTCTCCTTCTTCAGGGGTTAAATAGATAATATAAAATTTATTAATTTTTCATAATTATTATTGAAGTATGAGCTTCCTATATTTCATTATCAATTAATTCAAAAAGTTTAATATAGATATTTGCTTACTTATAAGAAATATGAATAGAGCTTAAATGAAAGATTTAAAGAGATTATTAATACTATTTCATGATATTGTGTTAAATATAAAGAATTAATATGTTTAGAAATTTAATCAAATTACTAAAAATTTTTTGGGAAGTAAATTTAAAGGGTTAAAAAATAACTTTTGGACAGGAAATATCATAAATGAGTGCATTTACCATTTAAGGGAGGAATTTCTCCTTCCAATAGGAGTTCATAATTGATATTTTAAAAGTATATTTGACAATTAAGTAATAATTACAATAAAAATTGAGGTAAGTAAATTATTACTAAAATAAAAATAAGATTCAAATTATTTAATTTCAATAATAAAAAGAAAAATATATTTTTACTTCGTTTTAATCTCGAATAAAATACACAATGCGAAATAATTACCTCTTCTAATTACACTTCTAAATATAATAATACTTATATTTACCAAGAAAATGAATAATTAGATTTAATGACACACGCATTTCATTTGTTATTTTCTTCCTTTTTTAAGATGCATTTTTATGTTTAATGTATAATAAATAATTTTGATTAACTTGATTGAATTAGAAGAAAATAATTTGAACAGACAAATTTATTAGATAAATTTCTATCTAGAAAAAAATTTAACTTTTTATTGATAATTTATTTAATAAAATATAGAGCAAAAATTCTCATCAATTTACCTAGAATTTTTTATAGAAGAGTCAGTAATACTATTATTTTTTGAAAATCGATGCTTAATCTAAGTTTATGATTAATTTATTCTATCTAAGATCAGTCAACATTATGGAATATATTTTTCCAAAATTTACTTGTAAATATAAGGAGATAGTTTTGGTTTTTAGTGATTGAATAATTTGAGATTATAGACACCATAAATAATTAAAGCTTATATAAAATTGATAAATCTATTAAGGTAGATTTAAAAATCTACACAAGCATAATTAAGATTATGTTTCATGATAACAGATGAAGAAATTTAAATACCTGACTTATTTGAAAACATAAATAAAAACATTATTCATAATATTATTTTATTTGTAATTTTGAATAAATTCTTTCTGATAATACTCATGTTCTGAAGAATTATTTCATTTTGATATTATTATTATTAACTCATTCTATTTATAAATTCCTAGATTTAAAACAAGGCAAGAATATTTTTATTATTAAGTGTTTGATTTTGATTATTATTAATTTCATAAAAATTTAACAAGCAAATTTAAATTTTTTTAAATAATTTATATTGTTTAGAACTATAAAATAATAAAAATATATAAATTTATTCAATTTAGAAGACATTAAAACCTTTAAATATATTGATAAATAAAATGTCATTTATATAAATAAGAAAGTTATTTTAATAAAATATATTATGATTAACTATTATTTTTATATTCAAAATAAAATATGTTACAATATTAATAATGAAAATGTGTTTGAAATCTCACATCCAATTTTTAAAAAATAATATATTTTAAAATTTATATTTTGTAAGCACTATTATAAATAGTTAAATGAATTATCAATTAAAGGGAATTCCTAAATTTAAAAGTTATCTTACTTCAAATTTTTGAATTAGAAATTTAATCAAATTTGATTTAAAAGTAAAATATTTTAGAATCAAATTACTAAATTTATATTTTTTTTCTAATTTATTAATATTCTGCTCTATTGGAAATAATTTTTATTTAAATCTATATGAACATTCATCGCACTTAAATTGAATGTCATAATAAAATAAATAAATTATTCTTTTGATTGAAAATAAAGAGTATATTAGCTTAAAAATATAAAAATTGTCTATTTCTTAATTATATATATTTAATTATAACATTCTTTTTATACGATAATCCATTTAAAAATTAAAAGATTTACATTAAATAAAAGAAATTCGATTAATTTTAGTAATATTAGTAAACTTTGTCAAATTCAATTTATCAATAAAATGGATAAGCTCTCAAGTGCTTAAAAAAGATAAGAATCTTTGCATAACGAAACTAAAAAATAATAAAAAGGTTTTATTGAACTAATTGAGCTTTCTACAATAAAAAACAATAGACCTAAATTAGAGGTTATAGAAAATTTTAGTTCCATAAAGCCTATAGTTCCATTTGAAAGAGAGTAATACTTTAACATAAGATAAAGTCAGATTTAAGCAAGTATTCCATAAATATTTGAAAAATAGATAAATCCAATGAGGCAGAGCATTTATGAAAAAGTCAAAAGATAGGTCACCAACCTAAAAGATAGTGTAATATAAAACACCTCATAGAAAAATGGAAGTCAATCTTAGGCGAATGAATTTTGATAAAATATTGAATCAGATAAAGATTAACTGGTTTAATTTGCAATATAGACTGGTGTAAATTGCTCAATCATATTACTTCAAAAAGTTGCTTAGGTTCATTCATAATTCGACTATACTATTGCAAACTTTGTGGCTTTTGTTAAATAAGAGGCTATATAGAAATACAAACTTATCTCAGCACGACCATAGTCTTTAGTGTGTTAAGTATTTCAAAAGATTTAACACTTCAATCGACCTAAAAATTAGTAAACGCAATTAAAGCCAAAGTTCAATTTTTTAGAAAGGTAAGTCCCATACTGATGTGATTTAAAATTTTTAGATATTATGAATTTGTTCTGACTGTGTAAGGCTGGTGCTTGATATTGATATAGTATTTCAACTAAGATTCTCCAATTATTCATAGTTTAAAATAAATTCAAAAATTACTGGTAATATGCTTTATGGCAGTATTAGAAGACATTTAATCTCCTAAATAAGTACAATTCTTTGCTTTTAATTAAATTATAGACATCTATTCAACAAATTTAGCAGAAGTTAGATGTTTCTCTTCACAAGTACACTCTAACTTAAATTGAAAAGGAAACGCTTATTTATTAGAGAGAATAGGCTATTAGTCAAATTAAACCTGATTTATAAAATTACTACAAGCTATTTATTGACAGATTTCCACAAGAAAAATGTGAAGAGAGAGTTTATAACTTGAATTATAAAAGATAATTATATACTGAGTAATATAAACAGCTGCTTTTGGATTTTATTGAGAAGATTAACTTTGATATTATTGAAGAAATGGATTCATAAGCTATTTTTAAACTTCCTAACTATATTGAAAAGTTCTAGAGGCGTTTCAGAATAACAGTTCAATTAGAAATTTTAGATGACATCAGCTTTCCTCAAGTTGATGTATAAGAAGAACAAATATGTACTTCTATATAAGGGGATTTTTGTACTATATAAATTAATAAAATCTTCAGTTAATAATATACAATATTTTTATATATATTTGCTTGACCTATATATTTAGAATTTTTAGCACATTAATCAATATAAAAAATCGACTATCATTCACTTTTAAAAGTTAATTTATTTTATTGATAAATTAATCGTTAACCCTAATCTATATAAGATAATGTAAACATTCAAATAGAAGACGATGAGAATTACTTTCAAAATACTTTAGATCCCCTATTCAATTAAAATATTGAAAAATAATAACAAGAAAGTTTTGAGGACGAAATATAGGAAAACTAATAAGAATCAGTACAAAATCAGGTGAAATTTACAAATAAATTATTCAAAAAACAAATACCAGCAGAATACTAGAATTCATTTGATTATAATTGTGATGATGAGGGGTTAGGATTCTTTAAGAGCAATCAAAACCCCAAAACCCCTTAATAAGTTTTATATGTGTTTTGATTGATGAGGGTAATGTTGGGGATTAGAGTTTATTTGAGGCAAGGAAGTATCATTTTAACTGTAGATATGAAATTTTGAAAATTTAATATAATCATCATTTATATACTTAACTTATATGTTTTCATATTTATATACATGTTATAGCATTTTTATTAAAAAAAGATAAGTATGAGAGACATTTTTATCTGTTTTACATATTTTTCAAAATTTATAACTTTTCCTCATCGTTTTCATCAATTTAGATGATTGCATCTTTTTTAAAAATTGGCATTTATTGCTCAAATATTTTTGAAGTTTTCACAAAAAGTTATTTTAAAAATAAATTCAACACTTTCATTCCTTTTAGCTTGCGTTCTTAATTATCATTTTTTCTTCCAATAGAAAAAAGTTTGGTAACATAAGTAAAATTTAAATGATAAATATGTATAAAATGAGTGATTTTAAGGTGATTGATATCAACAATCATGTAATGATTTAGTTCAAGAAGTATTATAAATGGATATCAATTTTTAAATTTTGTATTTATAGTTTCTATTAATTTTAGGACACCTATCACATATGGGTATCTTATAGGAGGCTAACCCTGTAAAGAGAAATGGAGAAAGTTTGCAAAAACTGTATCAAATTTCAGAGATAGATTTCCATTTTAATCAATTTAGTTCCATTAAATTAGTACTAAATTTGTTTAAATTTAATTAGTACTGGTACTAAATTTGTTAAATTTTAATTGGTGCCAATTTAATAGTACCAAATCTTAATTAGTACCTAGTTTTAAATTAATGAGGTATTAATGGAAAAGTTCCAAAATGGTTCAAAACCTAATTGGTACCAGTATCAATTTGAATTTTTTCTATGTTGGTACCAAATCATTAAAAAAAATGGAGTTCCTAAGAATTAAAAGAAGATGCTTTCATAAAATTAGCTATTCTAATTAAATAAGCAAAGCAAACAATTAATGTACTATCATTAAAATTTTAATCATGAAATAATTTCATCAAAGCATTTATGTAGCTGTAGTGATAGTAAAAAATAAAATATTAAATATCTCAACCATGAAAATAATAACTAACATTGAATCTAACAACAAAAATGAAACAAATCAAAAAGAAACCCTAATCCCCAACATTACCCTCATCAATCAAAACACATATAAAACTCATTAAGGGGTTTTGGGGTTTTGAATGCTGACTTAAATTGGTAAACGTGAGTTGAAAAAATTTCTATAATTATTGATAAAATGTTTTATTAAATGATGATGAGAATATATTGTTGAATTTCATTGTTTTTGTCAAGTTCACTCATATTTTATGTTTAAAATAGTATTATGAGATTTAGATTTTTTTATATACTTAATGTGATAAAGATTTCATTTGTACATAATTATTATTTAAGAATTAAAAGTTAAATACAATCAGAAAGTTTCAAAAATCCATATATTTATCATATATATTTCTAAATTATAAAGCAAATCAAATAGCACTCACCTATATCTGATCAATTAATCATATCATTCTCTTTCTTCACACTTGATTAGCTAAGACTCAATTCTTCTTGAATCTAAGAAGCCCTGCTTAAATTTCTCTAGTGCTACCGAATAATATCGTTATGTTTATTGGGTGTGTGACCCACTGAACTTGATATAAACTAAGAGGCTGACTAGTTGACAATACTATTTTATGGGCTGAATGGATTATTATAATTTGTGAATTGTTGTCTCTGAGTCAATCCTATTTTGAGCTATTGAAACTACTTTGATTATGTAGGATTAGCATTATTAGCAACATTTTGTTGTTAATTTTATGGTTGAGGGTTGGCAATAGCAAAGGGTCTTCTAGTTGTTACAAATTAGAATTTGTTTTATTGTTAAGCAGTATTATAATGATTGCTGTGAAAAGCCTAACCAGTCCAAGACTGACTAGTTAAATTTTCCTTATCAAAACCATTACTTGAAGTTAAATTATTAGGAGTTAGCATTCTCTATGAATCATTAATGAAATCAGATTAGCTAACAATTGAGGATTAGAAATTTTAATGAGGTGAGTTGTTAACTGAGAATTAATTCTGAATAGCATTAGAAATAGTATTTCTTGATTAAATGAAATTATTAGGATGCTATTATTATAAGCTGTCATTCATTTATGAAAAATCTTATGAATCACTCAACTAGTTTTACCTATTTTCTTTAGATCTGTCTATTTAATTTATGATATCAAAATTAGGCAAGGAATTTCTTTAAAGAGTAGTATTAGAAAATTTCAGTTGTATGGAATCAGTTGCGTTTTTTTCTTAATTATTAAATTAGTCTTAGTTAAAAGTACTGTTTCCATCTAAATCAATTAAATTGTTTTTGTTTCCAGCTTATTGATAGAAGTTATTATGTCTAATTCTCTTCGATTGATTTTAAATTTACAAATAATTTTTATATAAAACTTTACTGATTCATATCATCATTAACCACTGAGCTCTCATTAGCTTGTATATATTCAACACTAAAGCGATTATTTTACTGACCATTATTTATTGAATCAGTATTAGTTGTACTAATTAATTCTCTTCCCCTCTTTTTGCTATCTCTTAAAGAAGAGAGTTGCTTAGCCAAATCGCTATTATGGAGTTTTAGATTTTATATCTCATTTTTTTGTTTATCTGTTTCTTAAACATAATCTGTTAGTTTTTGAATAAGCGATTAAATATCCCTTTTTTAGTTATTGCATGTTCTTTGTAGGTTTTCTAGTTGATACTTTTAATCTTAGTATTTGTACTAGATAGTTTCAAACTCTTCTTTATTTGTTATATATTTATATGTGTAAATATACCCCCTCCCCTTATATATTTAAACTAAGCTCTATAATTAATTTTTATATAAAATGACTTCGCCCATTGAGTTATATTCTTCCTGATATTCATTACACTTATAATCTAACTCCCGAATTTAGAAAACCAGATCTTCTCTGAATCTTTCCGCTTCTTCCAAGTATGTCAAAAGTTCCTCCTTCTCAACTTCAAGTTGCTTATATTACTCGGTTAAAACGTCTAACTTGCATTGAATTTCTTGCTACTACAATCTTTGTTAAGTTTCAATCAATTACTAAGTTAGTCTTGGCACTGTGTTACTAAATTGTGGATTTTAATGAAGTTAGAAACTGTTATCATCGTTTAAAATCTAGATGCTTGGTCTTTAAAATTCTAAGTAAAAAATTTAAATCTTTGTGAGTTTATGTTGGAAGGCAAAGATGGGTCTCTTTCAATCAGCATAGAGTCACTTTGATTCATATAATTCTCAATAATATCCAAATTACTAGAGTTATGAATGACGCTGATATTTTATAAAGTTTGATCGAAATCTTTGAATAGTGAGGTATTTTGCTTTTCAAGAATTTCAACTTTAGACTGCAAATTTAAGATTAGAAGGTTTCTTTTTCTGATTCTTTTCTCATTTACTATTGATGTATTTTGAACCTCTTTCAAGTTAAGTTCAAGCATTTGAATTTAAGATTTTAGTTTTTCTATAAACTACTCTTGCTTTTGCAGTTTCAATTCAAAATTATGTTTATCTACATTTTCAAGCTATTTTTAGTTAGGTAAGCTTTTCAAAGTATGTAAAAAGCTTTCTAAATCAAACTTTTTGACTTAAGTTTCTTCGGTTCTAGAAAGTAATGAAGAACTGGAAACCTCAAATTATGATTTTTATTCAATCTATAGAACTTCTTGGATGTTTACTCCCTCAGGAATTTAATTATTCTTCAGAAGTATTTACATAACACTGTTATAGTTGCTTTTTAGTATTTCGATAGAATTTTGCATTTCAACTTATTTCATATCATTTTCTCTTTTCAATGCTTAGATTTCGTCAGATTTTTCTCCAACTTTCAATTCTAATTTCATTACTAACTTCTCTTTTTCTTCAACTTAATTAGTCTTTGTACTTAAGCACCCATTCAAATATAAAATGTGATTTTTAAGATTTTGTAGGTTAGAAGATGAACCACTGATAGAATCTTGTTCCTAGTCTTCGTCTTAATTTAAAATTTCTTTCTTTCGTTCTTCATAACTATTAACTATTTTATTAAGTCTTTCTACTTCCTAGTTAAGATATTTAATTTTCTGAGCTTGTTCATCAGCTGTTTCTTTAACAATTTCATTAATGTTCACACTAGTCTTAATATTTTTGGCTTTAGCTCCAAAGTTCAGAGTTTCTTTAGACTCTGAATAATTACTGAAGAGTTAAGAGATAGTACAAATTATAGATGTCTAAGAGTTTCCAGAGAGAGCTTACTGCAAAATACGAGTGAGCTTCGAGTCTCTGTAATTGATATAAACGTTCTTCTAGCTTTGTTATTAAGACTTCTGACTTAGTTTGTAAATGACATTAGACAAGGCTAACAAACTCTTGTTTATATTGGCTCCTTCCCTTTATCTTAAACCTTATGATTTTGTTTTTGATACGCCCTCTGATCCAGCCAAATCAACCAGATTAATTTCTGAAGTCTTAATTGTAGTCTTTCCACTATTTACATCTTACAACTTCTAAGTAATCTCAATCTTCAAAATAGTATGAGATCTTGAACTTAACTCATTTTGCTTTGTTTCTGCTATAAACTTCAACTCATCTCCTTTGTGTAAGTATTTCATGCAATCTTCAAAAGAATTAACTTCAAATTACGAGAGCTGATCTATATAAATACCGCGTGATCTGCATTCTCTAATATCTAAGTTTTTCTTTTAAGGGTCCAATAGGTCATTCACAACCTCATTGTAAATTTCTAGATAAGAAACCTTTATTGAGAATTCAGTATATGAGTGAGTTGCATTCTGTGATTTATCTTTAATTTCGTCAATACTTTAAAATATCTCAGCTAATGTTTGTGGAATGATCCCAAAGTTATTAAAAATTTATAATTAAAAGTTTTAATCACAACCTCTCATTGTGAAAGTTTTTCCTGAACATGTTTGTCCATAAGCAAAAATAGTAACATTGTACCCTTCGAGAGCTGAAAGAATCGTTTACTTTGAGTCTTGATCAAATATTTCTTTGTTGCTCATATGCTCATTCATTTAATTATAAAAGGAATTGTAAATTTAATTCAACATGAAGAGAGTTATATGAAGTCTAAAATTATAGAAATATAGATTGAAAACATTATCTACAACAAGTTAAGTTAATAAATAAATAAAATTGAATACCAAACTAATAACTCTCTTTTGTTTGTTTATTGACGAGTGTTTGTCCATCTTGCTAAACTTGCCAAATACTATTTTTTTCTTGCATTTTTTCTGCTTAACTGAGAGGCTTAATTCTTACTGATACTTGAATCATAATTAATAATAGATGTAATATTAATTAAGAATTTTATTTCATCAAATTTTAAGTTTCTTATGTTTTCTTATGTTTTATTGATTAAATCGCAATTAAATTCAATAAAATCCTACTCTAGTGATTAGCCTAGTTTTATCTTATCTCATCCTAAAACCTAACACTCATAGACTTTACAAGTTAGTTTGGGTTTTATTAAATTTCACTATTGATATTTGGGTTTGAACTTTGAGATCTCATTTTGGAATTATGAATTCTTTCTTAAACAACTTCAGTTAAAGTTAAATTTATATTTTAAATTGAAATATTTATTAAATCAGTTAATTTTAAATGAATCGATTTACACATGATTATATAAATACAAATAAAATAAATTCCTATCTCTATGATCAGAAAAATATTTGAAAATTCGATAAAGCTAATATAACTTGATCAAAATTTATAATTTACAAAATTTTAAAACAAATCACTCAACTTACAAAAAATGTCTACTGGTATAAAATTTGATTAAAGAATCTATCAAGAGAATCTAATTCTCAAGAAAGTATATAAAAATGTTTAATTAAATCTAGAATGAATAAATTTTTTTAAAAATAAGTGCTCTAAGTAACAATCTTTCATCCACAAGATCCAAATGATCCTTTGTCTAAACTATCTTCAGGTAGTGATTTCTTTTATCTTTAAAGTGCAAATCGTGAATTGCAAAAATACCCTACCATTAAATCGCTCTTAGAAAGGAAGACTCTCTTTGACACAATTTTCTCTGAGATATTGAGTTAACCAAATAATAAAATGTCTCATTGTCAAAAATTATAACTTAAAATTAATTATTTTAGTTGGGAAAATATGTTTGTTTATTTTTAAAAACCAAAGAGATACGGATTTATTTACTTGCTTGAATGTTTCAGCAGCAACATAGCAGAGAAAGATAAGGCAGTAAATAAAGATTTCTAAGAATTGTTCACTTTTATGCTAGAGATGACGATAAATTACACTTCAATATTGGTTTTGAATCCAGACATGTTTCCAGAGATCCTCCCTGAGTCCAATTAGCACGAAGGAGTGCAACTTTCAGCACTTAGATTGGTGCACATGTTTGAGCAGAGTGGGTACAGTCCAGGATTTATGCAAGAAATTAATAAATAGCTAAAAGCAATGGATGAAGACTCATTTAACCAAGTTTATGAATTCATTTTTGGCTCAATTAGATAGAAATTTCAGAAGGAGCTAACTGTTTTTGACTCACATTCTACCACATTTCTGGATATTCTAAGCAGTATTTTGAATGAGAGTGATGAGATGAAGGATATATTTATCAACTTGAAATATCAAGGAGTGGTTTGGATCCCTGGACCAGGAGGCATCAACTTAACTAAGGGTATTGGATCTTGCACAGGAGATATGCTTGAACATTAATCTGTAATGGGTCCATTTTTATCTGTATCATTTCTTCCAGTGTCCTTGAACCTTACAGCTGATTAAAAGTTTCTTAAAACTATTGAGAAAGCAGAGGCAGAGATGAAACAAGCAAAAACTTAATAACAATATAATAAAATTGCTAGTAATCTCCAAGAACTTCATAAGAAATACGTTTAAAGTCTAAATAACTTGTTCAAGACCTTACTTAAGGGTATTGCTTCATATAAAAATGAGTAATTTTATTTCAAATATGCCTGTATTGTTTTCTAGCAATAAAACTGTAAGAGAGCAAGTTATGAGATTTTTAGCTGCATGTGTAGTGAGCAACACCCCAAGAGCAAAATTAGGCCATAATCTCATGCAAAATTCTATGCAGAACAAACTAAATTAAATTTCCTCAGACTCCTTCTGCTTATAAGTCTTAATTTATTAATATGCAAAATTCGAGACTTAATTATAAATGCCTAGTACTTACTGTATGAATTATGCGTGCCATTCCTCGATTTACAAAAAGATCTATGGAAGAAAGTTGATCCAACCTATATTCCATCCGGTATGAGAATGGACCTCACAGATGAAACACCCATTTGTGCAAAGAAAGAATTCAAGAAGTCACTTACATTCCCAAAGGAATATGGTACAATTTCAGAGTTTTACTTTATGGAACTTGAAATGATTCACTTTGGCTTATTACACAGTGTTAGAAAGTATTTAGATATTAGGAAATTGATAGAAAGATATTAAAGTGAAAAAAAAGCACATAATTCAGATTAAAATATGAATGAGGGAAGTTTTATGCTTCAAAAGAAGTAACTTTGATTCAAATATATTCAAAAATTATAGAAACTATTTTCTTTGAAATTTAATTTCATAATTATATAATTTTCAAGTTTAACTCCTATATAACCCTATTCTAATTAAACTTTTAATCAATCTTATTTTATAAATATTGTTATAAGAACAGTTTATTATAGATAGTTTCCTGTTTGCTAGCTAAATTTTTTGTTGTGGATAATAAAAAATTTAATTGAATCTTAGACTTTTTACAATTCCTTTTGACTTATTAAAAGATTTTTATTTATAATTGGGGAATAAAATGTAAATAGGGAGATAATGGTAAGGTTTTTTTCAATTATTTTATCATTTTAAACAAAATTATGTCTCAAAATATCTAAACTAAAATTGACCATGAACTTGAAAAATTAAAACCATTTAGAATCGGTTATGAAGTAGTTTTGACAGATTAAAACTTAGCTAAAAGCGTCGAACGTTTTTACACTGTCCATATGAGACTAATGAGAGAATGGGGAGGTTATGATGAGAAAAGAGTTAAGCTTAACGATAGTCCAGGAATATATTGCCACTTACCAGAAAATTTCATGCAGGATATGTTTGATGTGATTTAAGAAATCATCAAAGTCAATGTTTTAGGGCATAAGGCATTTTAATTTGACACTGTGATAAATATCACTGAATATTGCTTGGCTTTACTAAGAACTGAAACTGAAGTAATCACAAATCCATATATCAAAGCAAAAGCTTTAGAATTAATCGCTATCTTCCATTAATCTGATCAAAAGAAAGAGCTATTGCCATATTTTAGTAAAAGTGAAGTCATTACAAACACCTTGATGGAGACAGTTATAAAGTTTTATGTGGATATTGAATTCGCTGGATCTTCTATGTTTTACACAAAGTTTCAATATAGACATGATTGCTCCCAGATTTTCTAGAGATTTTGGACACAAGAAACTTTCAGGTAAAAAACTAGAGAACTGATAGGCCATCCTATCTTTGAAAAATTCCTTAACAGCTTGATTAATGACATGACATTCTGTTTGGAGGAGGGTCTTGTGAAGTTAACTAAAATCAAAGAATATGAGGATAAAGTTGTAAGAGAGGGAACTAAATCCTAAACGAAAGAGGAGCATGATAACCATAAGCAAAATAAGTCAGTTTGCAGAGCTAATTTCTAATTGGCAGGAGAGAGCATTTGGAACGTTAAGCAATTGTCAAGTTGGTGCAAGTAAATATTCGATAATGAAGCTTTCGCTGAGAGAATTGCAACAACTCTAAATTTCGTTTTAAACAGCCTTGTTGGTCCAGATTCTCACAACTCTTCAATTAAGAACCCAGAGAAAGTCGCACTTAAGCCAAACTAACTAATCTCAGACTTAGCGGTAATTTATGGTAATCTTTCTGAAATTGAACATTTCTGCAAAGCAGTAGTGAGAGATGATAGATCCTTCTCTACCGACAACTTCAATACAGCTCTAAGAAGACTAAAAATTGCTAAGGTTGGAGAAAACTTATCAGAGTTCGAGAAGTTCGTTCATTAGATCCCTAAATATACCTAATAAGAAGCTGAACTTGAAGAAATTTTGGGAAATGATGCTCCAGAGGAATTTCTTTGCCTTCTTACTTATAGATTAATGAAAGATCCAGTCAAACTTCCAACATCTGGAAATGTATGTGATAAGTCTACAATTAAAGTATTTTATTTATACTATACTATTACTTTACAATGCAATTATGTAGGCTTTGTGACTTACTTTATTTATTTTAATAGTAAATGCAAAGAATCTTGTTAAATGATGAGCATGATCCATTCAATCGTGCCCCACTTAAGTTCGAACAATTAATTGAAGAGCACGGGTTGAGACAAAGAATTGAAACTTGGATCAGGTAAAAATTAGCAGGTGAGGAGACCGACGAGGACAAGAGATAGTAAGCTATGAAAGACACTCCAATGGAGTCACCATCATAATATTTTTTTATCATGTAAATTTTTATTGGGGGGGGGGGTTCATATATTTAGAATAAGTTCTTACAATGTAATTTCATCAAAGGATTAAGAGGAGCAGAAAGAGGGAGATATGGAAGATGATTACACTTCAGCATTTTTTGACGAAGATTAATTGAAATAACTTGGGCATAAGGATAGTGACGTAGATATGTTCAGTTAGCAAACTATCTCTAATTTATAAACAGTTAAATAAAAACATAATTCTTTTAGGATTGTGACATTTTTTATAAGCAGAAGTTTATTTATTTTATAAATAAATAAAACCCCAAGAGTATTTTTTTGAATTAAGTTGAATTTGAATTTGAATTAATTACTATATTTTAATTATTATAGAAAAGTTGGTTGCTTTCTGCAAATTAATTAAAGTACTAATATATATATATATATATATATATATAGGCCGACTTCAAAAATCAAAAAGCAACCAACTTTTAAAGCCTGATTTGATTAAATTTTATTCGCATATATAAACCCTTAATTATTATAATATCGCTGCCACATTAAAAGATGCTGAGCCCAGATAACCAAGTCTCCCATAGGATCATACCCTTCCTGTCCTCCCCATCGGTGGAGCTCGAGCCCCACCTGCTGCCGCCCACCCTCCGGGCCCAAATAGAGCCATCACCATTGCCAGAGGTGGCCATCTTCGACACCAGGCTCCGATGCCTGCTGGACAGCATGTCGACCTTCAAGAGATCCCCCAGAGAGATTCAAGACATTGCTGCCACCATCTTTGGCCAAACTTTAATCACCCACTACTAGGAGATGGTGGACAGTGCTATCCAACTAAGACTCTCGGTGCGCAAGCTCACCTTCCAGAGAGCTGCCACTTATCGAAAAGAGATGGCAAATGACGAGACGAGGGAGGAGACCTTGAGAATAAGGGGTGCAGTACCTAATAGTGAAGACGCGACCGAGGTCGGAGGTGGGGGCCCTCCCAGACGACTTATTGGATAGAACCCCAACGGCTCTATTGCGAAACTTCAAAGACGAGACATTGCCACTCTCAACAGACCTAACGGAGCGGACGCCCTCAGAGGGAAAAGGCCAAGAATGTGCAGACTCTTAGTCTTGTACTTCATCAGTGGGCTGCCTGTCTCCAGACCTGCATAGATAACTTAACGAATTACTAGAGAAAATAAAACAACCTAAGAATTAACGGACAAATCCCTAACGGTCACTCAACTAATAACCTAATGACTAAGAATATCTAAAAAAGCCCAGCAAAAGGCCAGCTGATAAAGACCTCCAGGAGATGTTCAAAAGAGCCCCCTTCGGCCAGTGGCTCCTACACCCTCACGGATTTCTTCAAGCGCTATTACGATCATTTAGAGATTTCCTCTAATCTAGAGAAGGAACACTGATTAGCGCTGAACGCTTTTCCCCCACAAGGTCAAACATGCTTGCCATCCTAAGCCACTCAGGAAGAAGGACATTCTAGGCACCCCTGATGACTATAATTTTTAGCGACTAATGTCGACATGGGGTGGATCACCGGCGCCTTCACATATTCCTTGGTCGCCCTCGCCATCTGAGCCCCTAGGAGGCCTTATTAGGGGTAAGTTCATTGACCAATTACCATTGGGGGATCATCAATTAATTAATTAAATATATTTATATTTATTCTAATTTTAGGGAAATAGTAAATCTAGCGCAACTCCGCCAGGGCGTGTGCTGTGAGCCCCGAGAACCCAAATTCCTCCTAGTTTTGAAAGGGCTACAAAATGACTTTAAGTTGGCCCCTCTAGCTCAGCATTTCCTAAAAAACTCGAAGGCATAAAAGTCTGGGAGATTTTGTAAGTTTAAAAATTTGATCGTTTAATAGTTTAAATCAAGGGTTTTATTATAGTTTAAACAGCTGCCCTATTTTAATTAATTAAAACTATAACTTTAATATTCAAATTCGATTATAGAAAAATGGAGTGCTCCCACTGCACCAGACCCTAGCAGGAAGACCCACGCCAGAATCGCCAAGATTTTCTCTTACTATGATAGGGTCAGGACCAAGCAGTACATCCCTCCCTTCGACAGCATTATGGATGTGTTAGATCCCCCATCTAAGGTCGACGATGGAGTTGTCATAGCATGGCTCTCGTTCGCGAGATTCACTCCCACATTCATGATAAAAGTACATTTTACTGATTAGTGATTGATAAAATATTTTCATAATTTTAAGCATTTAAATATATTTTTCACTAATCTCAAACACCCCTCTAGTTAAGCTATTAGGGTTTCACTTTTTTTCTAACCTAAATCAAATTAAACAAATTATATATTCGTAATTTCTAATTATTATTGATGCAAATCGTTTGTAGACTACCTAATTAAAACTTGTTTATTTTATTTTCTCTAATTCATTTTACTAATAATTCACCCAAATTGCTTAAAAAAATACTCTTGGGGTTTTATAGACATTAATTTCATGGCATAAAATAACAATAAATTTGATAAGCCATTTGAGTGATTCGAAAAGTAAACATGTAAAACATGCACTGTTCTTAAGTAATTTGTAAAATAAGAATAAATTTGTTATCATTGATATTTTCCATGAATTCTCTGCAAATTGATCCAATTATGTTTTTGTAATTTGAGAAATATTAATATAATTTATAAATTTAAATTGAATTTTATATATTAAAATGATATATATTTCAATTAGAATACATAGTTATATTTATTATGAATGAGGAAAATTTTTAAAGTTTGAAAGGTAGTTTTGGTTGAAATTTACTAATAATAGATCATAAAATTTAAATTATTAAATGATCTCTACGGCTTTTCTTGCAATTATAAACATTCTATAAATACTTCTTGATGAGCCAGTTAAATAATTAAGTTAATAAGCCATAATCATGATTTAACTTAATAATTAAATAACATCACACAAATAAACTTCATCTTCAAATTTATTATGCTTTAATATATTATAAATCGAAAAATATGCTTAATTAATTTAGAATCTTTAGGGGAAAAGCGTAGAAAACAATAATTTCTTTTTTCATTGGTATAAAATATGTTGTAATATAATTTTTTAATAATATTATTCAAATGAAAGAACAATATTTCAAAGCCTAATAAGACTACTTATTTGATCAAATCGAAAAGAAAGAACTTAGATTTCAGACTGTCAAATAATCTAAATATGAGATTGGTATTATTTATTATGTTAATCTTTTTGTTTTGTAATTTAATTTAAAATTTCAATTCTTTATAATTTATTATGAGAATTTAAACAGTTCATTTTGTGAAATATTCTCTCAAGTTAGCATGAGTTCCAACGTTTAAAATAATTTATAATCTACAACGGAGAAAGTTTATCTTGGATTTTTATAAGGGGTTATTATTCTATTCTAGAAATTGGCTAATATACATATATAAGATAAATTAATGAGATTAATATTATATTATTTATTTCAAATTGCCAAGCTAAAATAGTTTCCTTCTAAAATAAACAGAGGATCACATTCAAAACCCCAAAACCCCTTAATGAGGTTTATAAGTGCTTTGATTTGTAGGGAATTTGTTAGGGGTTGGGGTTATTAATTAAATGCGAG